>VWZE01001626.1:0-29373 GCA_013396675.1 Eubucco bourcierii | reverse complement strand
TTAAAAAAATAAAAAAAAAAAAAAAAAAAAAAAAAAAAAAGTTGAATGCCTTCTGTTTTAAGGTAGATGATTGAATTATTTTTACCCAAAACAGTTTAACTTTTATCATAAAAGGAGACTGGAGTTTCCATAAAATGTAAGGAATATGTATCAGCCTTTGAAACCAGTCTTGATAGATGAATTTATGCACCATAGGAAAATAATATATATGAGTGGAGGGGAATACATGGGGTGAATTGGTGGAAATAAAGGAATATTACTTTACTTTCCACAGCAGTTGAAAGATTAAAAATAACCTTTGTTATGTGTCAACATAAGCTTTACAAGATTAGCAAATAGAATTTCTGACAATATTTGTTAATGCATATTTTGGAATAGTTGATCCCTATGCTATTGTGTTTTTAAGGGTTAATCACAGAATCCCAGCATGGTGGGAATTGGAAGGGGCCTTTGGAGATCACCTAGTCCAATGCCCCTTCTAAAGCAGGGTCACTGAAAGCAGGCTGACCAGGATTGCAATGTCCAGACAGGTTTGGAATCCCTTCGGAGGCAGACACTTCATAACCTCTCTGGGCAACCTGTTCCAGTGCTCCAGCACCCTTACAGGAAAGAACTTTTTCCTCATGTTTAGATGGAATCTTCTGAGTTCCAGTTTATGCCCATTGTCCCTTGTCTTGTTGCTGGACACCACAGAACAGAGACTGGCCCCATCCTCTTGACCCTTTACCCTTATAGATATTGATAAGCATTGATAAGATCCCCTCTGAGTCTTCTCTTTTCCAGGCTAAACAGCCTTAAGTCTCTCAGCCTGTCATTGTAAGATTGATGCTCCAACCCCCTCATGATCTTTGTGGCCCTCCCTTGGAACAATAGTTCCCTGTTTCTATTGATCTGGGGAGTCCGGAATTGGAAACAGTACTCCAGATGTGGCCTCACTGGGGCAGAGGGCAAAGAGAACCTCTGTTGACCTGCTCTTCCTAATGCAATTAAGATGAGAAGGTGAAGCCTAAGAATGATTTACTGTAGGACTGTTGCCAAGAGTCTGCTAAAGTGTTCTAAAAATGCTCACGTTCCATTAGCATCTGTTAGTACGTCATTTGAGATGCAGGTTTTTTATTTTTGTACTGTGGGGAGAAAAACTGATATTCAGGAGTAAAGTGTGATGACATCTTACAGATCCTGATCTTGCTGATTAAAAAAAAAAAAAAAATCATAGCATCGCATAAAACACAAAGCTGTATCTTTGGTGTATGTAAGTCCCGGTAGTGACATACTGTCCTGCAAAATATGAAGGTGGCAGTGGTGACAGTGGTATGGAACTAAGCATTTGTGCCTTTGAAGACTTGGGTACTAATTGCCCTTGTTAATATTTTTTTTTTCCCTTGTCCACACAGCTGTATGACACTGATTGTTTCTGCTGTTTCTGAGGGGCTTCTTTCTATGTTAATTTCCCATTCACAGTATTAGCATAGTAATAATTAGTCTTAAAAGTGTATAAAATAGATTTATATTTGCATAGCATTATGAAGTAGTGCTATGCAAAACATTAAAAGTTTTTGTTCGTACAAGATCTGTCTAAAGTTTCTAGTGCAGATTTTGAAAGGAGAAAGAGTAAAGCTTGAACTTTTATGACATGTATTTTGAAATCTTGTGGTTGTACACTGAGTTTTGCGTTGATACCAAAATAAGAGCTATGAAAATACCCAGGAAACCCCAGTGCTCGCCGTTTTGAATTCTCAAAAGGGAGAGTCACCTAAAATGTTAACATTTGTGGAAATGCTGGCAAAGATGATGAAAAAGCCTGGAGATAATCCGGTAGTCATTAAGGTTAGAGATTAAGATTAAGGGCCCAAATCGGCCTTTTGGAGATAGGAATGTAGAAATAGGAGACTTCGGCTGATCTCTGTATGCCATCAGGTCAGCAGGATTTATCCTGGATTTTCTCTTCTGATTTTAACAAATTTGAATGAATTTCAGTTTGGCAAGGAGTTCAGTTCTGTGCATTTGCAAAGCGTAATGATTTTTAGCCCATTTAATCCCTTTTGTGGCTTCAAGTTAGAATCATAGAATCATAGAATGGTAAGGTTGGAAGGGACCTCAAGGATCATCTAGTTCCAACCCCCTGCCATAGGCAGGGACACCTCCCCACTAGTACAGGTTACTCAAGGCCTCATCCAATCTGGCCTTGAACACATCCAGGGAGGGAGCATCCACAACCTCCCTGGGCAGCCCGTTCCAGTGCCTCACCACCCTTACTGAAAAGAACTTCCTCCTAACATCCAGTCTAAATCTCCCCTCTGCCAGTTTAAGCCCATTGCCCCTTGTCCTGTCATTGCAGGACCTTGTAAATAATCCTTCCCCAGCCTTCCTGTAGGCCCCCTTCAGATACTGGAAGGCTACTATCAGGTCCCCTCGAAGCCTTCTCTTCTCCAGGCTGAAGAGCCCCAACTCCCTCAGCCTGTCCTCATAGGAGAGCTGCTCCAGCCCTCTGATCATCTTTGTGGCCCTCCTCTGGACCCGCTCCAACACTTCCATGTCCTTCCTGTGCTGAGGGTTCCAGAACTGCACACAGTACTCCAGGTGGGGTCTGACGAGAGCAGAGTAAAGGGGCAGAATCACCTCCCTTGCCCTGCTGGCCACGCTTCTCTTGATGCAGCCTAGGACTCGGTTGGCTGTCTGGGTTGCATGTGCACACTGCAGGCTCATGTTGAGCTTTTCATCAACCCAGACTCCAAGGTCCTTTTCCTCAGGGCTGCTCTCCAGCCATTCACCACCCAGCCTGTATTTGTGCTTGGGATTGTGCCTACCCAGGTGCAGGACCTTACACTTGGCCTTATTGAATTTCATGAGGTTGGCCTGGGCCCAACTCTCCAGCCTGTCCAGGTCCCTCTGGATGGCATCCCTGCCCTCTAGCAAGTCGACTGTGCCACACAGCTTGGTGTCATCTGCAAACTTGCTGAGGGTGCACTCCATTCCTCTGTCCATGTCGCTGACAAAGATGTTAAACAGCACTGGTCCCAGCACTGACCCCTGAGGGACACCACTTGTCACTGGTCTCCAGGTGGACATTGTGCCATTGATCGCCACTCTCTGGGTTCGACCATCCAGCCAAGTTGGCTGATGTCACCTTGCATTTATTACATCTTAGTCACATAGTTTTGGTTAATACATTCTAAAATGTACTTTGTTCATAGTTTTCTTTAGGAACACTTGATGAGCACTTAGGAATGAGGCAATTACTCGTGTGAGCATCTATGTCCTAATTTCCCTAAATTTGTATTTATACGTGCAAGAAGAACACCAAGCTGGAGGCTGATGTTACTGGGTCGGAGGGCAGAAGGGCTCTGCAGCGGGACCTCGACCACCTGGACAGATGGGCAGAGTCAAAGGGTAATGGCATTCAACAAATCCAAGTGCCAGGTGCTGCACTTTGGCCACAACAACCCCATGCAGAGCTACAGGCTGGGGTCAGAGTGGCTGGAGAACAGCCAAACAGAAAGGGATCTGGGGGTGCTGATTGACACCTGCCTAAACATCAGTCAGCAGTGTGCCCAGGTGGCCAAGAAGGCCAATGGCATCCTGGCTTGCATCAGGAGTAGTGTGGCCAACAGGAGGAGGGAGGTCATTCTACCCCTGTACTCTGCACTGGTTAAGCCACACGTTGAGTACTGTGTCCAGTTCTGGGCCCCTCAATTTAAGAAGGACATTGAGGTGCTTGAGCGTGTCCAGAGAAGGGCAACGAGGCTGGTGAGAGGCCTCGAGCACAAGCCCTATGAGGAGAGGCTGAGGGAGCTGGGATTGTTTAGCCTGGAGAAGAGGAGGCTCAGGGGAGACCTTCTTGCTGTCTACAACTATCTGAAGGGTGGTTGTAGCCAGGGGGAGGTTACCACCTTCTCTCAGGCAACCAGTGACAGAACAAGAGGACACAGTCTCAACCTGCACCAGGGGAAGTTTAGGCTGGAGGTGAGGAGAAAGTTCTTCACTGAGAGAGTCATTGGCTACTGGAATGGGCTACCCAGGGAGGTGGTGGAGTCAGCGTCCCTGGAGGTGTTCAAGGTGGGTTTGGACGTGGCACTTGGTGCCATGGTCTAGTCTTGAGGTCTCTGGTAATGGGTTGGACTTGATGATCTTTGAGGTTTCTTCCAACCTTGGTGATACTGTGAAAGATGATGTGCTTACTTCTTTTTTTTTAAATGACTGTGTTTTGGAGGTGCTTTTTATATTTGATCTGACTTCCTTTTCTAGTGGTGTTTTTTCTATGCTATTTCTATTCATGCATACAATACAGGGAATTCTGATAGTAGTAAACTGAAGAAAATACATAAATAGATCTTTTAAAAAATAAAACCTGTTAAAACCAAAGAAGTCTGTAAAAGGCAAATAGTTTTTTTGTTTAGATAATGTAAATTTAAATGAAAAATACATTAATTTTGTATTATAGTGTACTCTTAAAAGAACCTGTGTGAAAATGGCATCACAATAGATGATTATACTGCTGTGTTCAGTGGAGTAGAGGGAATAGCTCATTTTGGGATGTTTACTTTCAGATTTCAGTTGAATTAAGTATCTGGACAGAAATTTACAGATCACTTGTATCAACAATCTTGTAGGATGGAGGTTTGGCAGTGATGTTTCTTTTCCCTCTGTATTTGGTTGTGTCCACTACAATGTTGAGGTAATCTTTATATTACAGCAAGTTACTCCTCTTCCTGTGTTTGTTTCCTGAGCATGATCCTTTAACTGTATGTTTGTCCTACTGCTTTCACACCAGGATAATTGGTGTGTACTGTATAAGGATCATTGTCGTTTATCAGGTTGCCATAGTGTTCTTTGAATTGTTTTTACTATGGGGTTTTGTTTGTTTATTTGTTTTTGTTTGTTCGATTGTTGTTGGTTTTTTTATTATTCCTCTCAATTTTTGCCAATAGCAATTCTGGTGAGTGCGTTCTGTATTCCACTGTCTAAATCACTAATGACAGTGTTGAATAAAACCAGACCCAGCAGATGTACACCCTTGCAGGAACCTCCAGTTTGGTAGTGAGGATTTGGTAGGCTCTTGTTTGGAGTACTGAGTGCAGTACTCCAGCCAGCTGATGATGGTGATACCATTAAACAATACAATAATACGATTAAATATCGAAAGTTGCATTCTGCAACTGTATCAGGTATCTCTGTAAAAACTAAGAAGCTTCACTTGGCCATCCTTTATGAATTCTCTTAAGCCTTTTGCAGGTTTGACAGGGTGTTGTGGAGGAGTTGGATTGATTGATTGGAGTTGGATTGATTGAGTGGTTGTCACACTCTTCTTGTACCTGGTATGTTAAGAGGTATTGAAAAAGGTAGGCTTACCTGCATTTCCTCAGATCTTTTTGACTTTTTGGAGGAAAAAGAGATCGATTCTGTGGTTTCCTCTCTGGAGCCAAGATAAACCAGAGAAGAAGTCTTGTAGTATGAAAAGGGTACGTGATAAACTCCAGTTAATAATCCCTTTGTGGACAGATTTCAATCATGTGTAAGTAGATGTAAGATAATTGTGTTAGCATGTTGGATTTCATAATCCTTACTGTTAAAGAGGGACGTAGAACTGCTTGAGAGAGTCCAGCGCAGAGCCACGAAGATGGTTAAGGGAATGGAACATCTCTCTTAAGAGGAAAGACTGAGGGAGCTGGGTCTTTTCAGCTTGGAGAAGAGGAGACTGAGGGGTAACCTCATCAATGTTTATAAATATGTAAAGGGTGAGTGCCAGGAGGATGAAGCCAGGCTGCTCTTGTTGATGCCTGATGACAGGAGAAGGGGCAATGGGTGGAAATTGAGGCATAAGAATTTTAGTGTAAACATGAGGTGGATTTTTTTTGCTGTGAGAGTGACAGAACACTGGAACAGGCTACCCAGGGGGATTGTGAAGTCTCCCTCTTAAGAGATATTCAAAACCCACCTGGATGTGTTCCTGTGTGATCTGGTATAGGTGATCCTGCTCTGGCAGTGGGAGTTGGACTAGATGGTCTTTTGAGGTCACTTCCAACCCCTGATGTTCTGTGATTCTGTAAGTTAAAACTTGATGGTTTAGTGCCTCATGACAATAAAACAACATTGTATAGTTTTTCAGTATCTAGTTCTTAATTATTGTAGCTGAACTGAATTCTGTTATTCTAACTGTCTGCATCAGTGATAATCCTAATGATGTGCTGAAATGTTTATGCTAGAGCTGTGTTCTGCTTTCTGTATCCCATCAGGGATGGATGGGGCTGCTTAGGTAGAACCGCAGAGCCACGGAAATTTGTTCTCCTTGTAACTGCGATGGGTGCTCCAAATCACATGTTGTGTTAATAGCCAAAAACAAAAAGGGTGCTAAGCTGAATGGATCTATCACAGATAGATGTTTCAAGTTATTTTTTTTCTGACTTTGGCAGTCACTTCCACAAGTCTCTATTTGTTTGTGGAGGGGGAAAAAAAAGCGCGGTAACCAGTAAGTTGTTATGCTGGCACATAAACTTTAATACTCTTTGTATATAAGAAATTATATAGTTAAATGTTTGCTGTGTTTAATTATATTTTTTTTCTTTTTTTCAGTAATCCGAAGTCTGCTAATCAGAGGATAAATAAAAAAGTAAATAATGATGCATCATTAAGGATTCAAAATCTGTCCATTTTGGTGAAACAAATAAAAACATATTATCAGGTCAGTAATTGTCTTTTATGTTTTGCCTGAAATTTTAGACCTGTAAAGTAGCCACTGAATTTTTGGTGGGGTTTGTGTGATGGGTTAGAGCTAGTACTGTGCCTTCTAGATGCAGAGCCTGGACAGTGTCACGGATACACTATAGTGTGACACTGCAAATATTGCCAGTGTGCTTTACAGTGTGTTTTTTAGTGCTCTTCCACACTTGTCTACTCATTTCCTGCCAGGAGGATCCAGGTCTGGGAGAAAATTCTTTGTCTACCTCTCACAGTGCATTGTGGTATGGTCTCTACCGATGTCTACTTTTTCACCTGCATACACATACAGTATATGTTTTCAAAAAACTCCAAAGTACAGTGAAAATTCCCAGCTGTCACTTAACTGCAGTGATCCACCATTGTACATCTTTACAGCTAGCGCTTTGCACCTATACTTGCTTTACATCATTCTTAGCAGCTACTGTGTGTGGTATAAGTCCTGGCTGCTAAGACCCGTATGCTTTCCCTTTCCTGGTGCTTGGTCTTTTTTAACCAACCATTAATGTTTCACAGGTGGTACAGCAAAAGGTATGAACATTCACAGTGCAACAATATCAGCTAGAATCATTTGCATTTAGTTAACTTAGCTTCAAGTGATTTGGGATTCGGAATGTTGCTCCAAACCTTTACGTTAGATTTTTTTTTTTGTCGTTGTTGTTAATTAAAACAATAAAATATGCAGTAAATGTTAAAATCAGTCACCATGACTTTTTAACAGTTCAAGTTTGTTCTGTGTAAGCATAAACTGTATAGACTTGCCTTTCCCAATTGCTCGAACTTCTGATTTTTGTGAGATCCCATGCTCTTAACATAGTGCAAGTGAGGAAAGCTTTACTAGGAATAAAGGGATTTAGTAGCAGAACTGGCTGCTTGCTCAAATTGGGTTTTTTTGCATGTGTTAATGTTCACTAAAATGTGCCCACATGCATGCAGGGAGCATTATACACTGTGGTGTCTTACTGGATGGGCTGTAGTCTTTGTTTCCTCAAACTTAGTGCAGATTGGCACCTGGAGTTTTCCCGTAGCCTATGCATGGATTAGCAGGGCAGCACAGTAAACATGGTTTCAAGAAGGGATCAGGTTAGTTCCTGTCAGCTGTGAAATTACCCAAAGCAGAAAAGCTGTATCTTGATGGATGCCTTTGACTTAATCTGAGAGGCCTCTCGTGCATTGGACTATGCATTGTCAGAGACATGAGCCCTCACATCACATACACAGGCATCATACTTCATGTATGTTCTGAACAGGATGAGATCTAAAAGTAATGAACATGGAAAGTAATCACTGTATTGAGGTATGTGATTAATGCCTGGAATAGTAGGTAGGAGTAAGATACTAACAGATATGGGGATTTTTTAATTCTTATCATTACAATATTGTAACTCTTAAAACTTTTTTTATCGTGAGTTTGTATGTGCTAGTTTATTCCATGTGTCTTTATGACATCTGTGGGAAACAGTATCTCAGTTTAGTGAACAATTGCATTAGTGTTGTCAAACTTGTCAAAAAACCTGCACTGATAGAGGAGCGAAAAAGCTTGTTACTAACATACTTTAATTTTGAATGCTATATTCTATCATCTTGTTCTTGTCTGTAATCACGATTGCGTCTCTTCTTCCAACTGAAGCTACTTTAATTCTTTACAGCAACACCAAACTCTTACTAGGTCCCAAACCAGTCTGTTGAGCTTATATGCTCCCTGACAGCATAAAAGTGTGGAATTGTTCTGATTTTAGGACTGATCTCCTTTTAAGGTTTTGGTGTGTTTAATACAGTGAGCTTCCATGACTCCTCTGGGTGCTGTGGCAGCCTCACTTGCCAGATGGTGTTTCTCTTCAATAAAACAAATGCTACTGAACTCTATAAAAGTTTGTACAAGCAAGGCAAAATTTTGCAAATAGGTTTAATTTATTTTTGCAGGCTAAACGAAAGAAATACATGAGTTTTGGGACACACAGGTTCTAATTTCAGGTTTTTAATAGAAACAGTCATTTCAAAAGTTAAAATGCAAATAGAGAGCAGTTTCACTGAGCTTACTAAGTTAACACTGACAGAAAAGGCAGTAGACATCTTTGAAGCAAGGTAGAAGTCTAATAGAAGAGGTGATAATGTTTGTCTGTAGAGGATACATTTCTTGACAACCTCTGCTTGTGCTCTGCTTCATGGTAAAAAAGTTTTATAATAGCATTGTTGAATTATTTGAGCTGTCACAACCTGCCCCCCACAAAGCCACCAATCCCCTACATTTAAAAGTCTGTGATTTTCTTTCATGGTGGCTATAAATACTTACTGAATTTCTTATTTTATCTGTTTTTTATTAAGAAAATTAAACTTAAAATTTAATTTAAAGTTTCCTGTGGAGCATTTAATAAAAATCATCTTTATCAAGATCTCAGAAATGCCAAGAGCCAGAGTGTTGAAATTCATGATGTTTGGATAGACCAGAACTATTTTCTCCCTCATAATTTGTCTTAGACATGTGCAGTAAATACCTATTCTTCAGTCTGGTATCAATCAATTCATATGGAATCATGGAATGGTAAGGTTGGAAGTGACCTCAAGGATCATCTAGTTCCAACCCCCTGACATAGGCAGGGACACCTCTCACTAGTACAGGTTACTCAAGGCCTTGTCCAACCTGGCCTTGAACACGTCCAGGGAGGGAGCATCCGCAACCTCCCTGGGCAACCTGTTCTAGTGCCTCTCCACCATCACTGTAAAGGACTTTCTCCTGATACCTAGTCTAAATAGGTGATTAGTGTGTCTTTAACTGGTGAGAACTTTCAGCTATAACTATAGCTAGTAATTTGCAAAGGTGTTTTTCAAGAAATGTCATTTTTGAAGTTTGATATAAAATGGGACTTTTCTTAGGTTTTTAGCTTACAATATAACACATAATACATATCTTTTGGATGTAAAGTGGTGATGATTCTGGAATAAGTTGTTTTAATATGAACATTTAATGTATTAATGAATGTGTCACTGCGGAAAAACAAAAAAACCTGCCTTCAGAGCTGCTGATAGGATGGCATCTGCTGTGAGTAAACATCTGGGAACAGGAGAAAGACTGTTTTGCTACAGAAGAATTAGGCTCTGTCTAGACTGGGGATTTGACCTGATTACAGCCATTACTGGCTGACAGAAATTCTTCATTGGTACAATCTATAGCATAGATAGAGCTGCTACTTGAGTATGTGGGACTTAACCAAACTAAAACCCAACATGATCACACAAATACGGTTTTGTACCTTTATAGACAGGATTGTCCCAATATAACTCTGCAAAATAACAGCAGTTTTCACATCTGTGTTTTGGCAAGGCCACCAAGACTACAAATGTAAAATAGAGGAAATTTATATTTTTAAGTGTAAATGCAACTTAGATCTAATAAAATAAACATCTCTCAGTAAGTTAGGGAAAACTGAACATTAGTAATTTGAAGGCATTTTGCTACATTCTGAGACAGAGGCTTAAGATCCATAAGCCAGCTCGTTGATATGAGAGGGTTTTGCTGTGTTGAAATGATCTTGCAAATGAATAAAACAAGGCTTTTGTAAAAGTAATTCATACATGTAATCTTTTTAATTAGAGTAGAAATAATTAATATTGAACATACATGTATTAAGACCTGAAAAATTCAAAATTAGTTATGTAATTCTAATTTATTTTTTAGCATTTGAGGTTTGGTTTTGTTCAGTACATTTGATTTAAATAATATTTTAATTCACTTTTTTAGGAGACTTTGCAGCAGTTAATCATGATGTCTTTGCCAAATGTATTAATAATTGGCAAAAATCCTTTTTCTGGTAAGTTTATTTTTAAGATGAAAGTTTGTCATTGTAAGAATTTACATTATTTCATTGTAAATAAAATTTATATAGGTTTGAGCCTGTCAATGGAAGATTGTGTAGATACTTCAAGCAAATAGGTGGTTTGATAATGATGAGTAACTTTTTCTTTGTTCACACCAAAGGTCCATACTTTAGAAAAATGTATTCTGTCCACACCTCAAACACTGACTGTTACTTTTATACTGAAACGAAGTGCATTTCCCTGCAACCAGTGAACCACTGATACAGCAAAGTACAAGCTTCATGTATTCCCAGCTACTATGCTTTCAACTTCCTTTACCTACGCCACCCCTGAGAAAATTTGCAATTCAGTGCATCTCAGTTGATCTAACTCCTGTTAGCTAACAAGGGTTAGCTTGTTTTTCGTTCTCCAGAACTCTTCTTCTCTTCCATCATTACCTGAAAACTGTTACAATTACCTTCTTGCTTTTTCCCCTGAACTGACTCTGTCTTCTCCATGCTCCCACCTTCTCTGCTTCCAGCTCTGAGAGTTGCAATTTTCAGACCAAGAAAATTAGCCTGTGTGGACCCAGCTGACTATCCACAACCATTTGGGAATCTCTGCACCATGCTCTCAATTCCAGAAGCACGGAGCAGACACATCTGGCCTGCATGGAGCCATATGGATTGGGCAGAATTTATTTACTTGGGTCTAATGTGTCCCAGGTGTTCTACTTCTGATGTTCTGAGGTACTCCTCAGCAGAGAGGTTAGGCACTGCTCTAACAGGCTGTGTAGCTTCCCTTGGCTTTTTTAATTTATTTAAGATGTCTTATATGCCATGCTTCTGTGTATGTGAGACAAGACTTTCCTCATGAGCAAGAAGAACCATCTGTGTTACCTCGCTTTTCACTTCCAGGGTTCATAATGTTGATAATTTCCATATCTCATCTGCACATATCCCATTTATGTAGGTATCTTGATTTAATTATTTTGATTTTTACTTTCTGCTTTTGAATATTGCTGCTTACGCTTCTGAGGTCACAGCCTATTAAGTTTTTGTGTGTGTAGATGCTGTAATCTGTCATATGCACCAAGAAGTTTGAATGTGGTCTCTCCTTTTCCAAAATGACAGAATTTCCAAAATGACAGAATTCATTGTTCTTTTATATTCAGGATTTCTTAAGGTTTTCAAAAGACTCCATAGATTTTCCTAGAGAGCAGATTTAGTGGGAAAACAGATTTAAACCCCCTTCCCCCTCCCCCCCCAATCTTAGTATTGTTTCTGTAGCAACATTTTTAATTATCTTTAAGATACTGAGACAAAATGTGTCTTTAACAATATTGTATATTGTAAGATTAAATTTTATTTAAAAAGCAATACAAAACCCAACAAGGATGCTTCAGTATTCAGTTGTATGCATAAAAATCGTATGCTTTAGTCATTAGTAAGAAAACTTCTTCCTGTTTCAGGACCTGAGATAAGTCTGTGCAGCTTCTGTGGTTTGGCAGCTGGAATCTCTGCTGGTATATGCATTGCAATCCTGTGGGGATATTATTTGATATAGGAGAGAATCAGGTCCGCATATTAAAAATATTTGTTATATATGGACAATACTCTCAAAGATGTTTCGGCTTACTCTTTGAGTTCATGGTGAATTTTGAACTGAATCAGAAGATCAACTTGTTCCTTCTGGGTTCCATCCATAAATTTTCCCCTTTTCCCAGTTCTTGCTGTGTCAACTTGAAGAGAACCCCATCTTTGTATTCTTAAGCATTTTCTATTTTTTTTTTAAGGAATGTCTCCTAGTTTCTCCCCTTTGCACTACTTTGCAAGGAATGATTACTAAAGAAATACTAGAAGGTGACAAATTGCAGAAGGCAAGGGCAGATAAGATTTCAGGAAGAGAACTGCGAGGCTGTTGGCTAATCAAGGAAAATACAGAGAATGCTGGTAAAAAGAGGTCATTACAGACTTTATCAAGAAACATTTCAATTGAGCTAATTGGCAGGAAGCCAGTCTGAGGAGAAAACTGGAGAAGAGCTACAGGCTGTGATTGTAAATGTTAAGTTAAATTATAGAGGAAAAGGAGAGAGGAGATAATGATGAGGCAAATGTTCTTTGATGGTTGAAGAGAAAATATTAAAACCAGTTCATATTTCTGAGGGAGCAAGGCAGGGGAGAGTGGAAGGCTTACAAAGGATGTGAAAGTCACAGATAACGAAGAGTGACTGCAATGAAGATCACAGTATAGGACAGAGTCAAGATAAAGTTCAAGCAGTGAGTTGGAGGGTGTAGAAGAGAATGATCTGTTTCTGTATTTGTGAAGAAAAGCACACAAGGTGATTGGTAGCAGTGGGAAGGTTGTTCTATATTTTGCTATGTTTCTTAAGGGAGAGTGGGGGAGTGACAGAGAAACAGTGTTCACATAGGCTTTTAACAGTCCATCAAGAGACGCTGAGGCAGTGTGCAAATGAGTGTCCCAAGAGGAGTTCAGACATTGCTTAAAAAAAAAATGATGAATTTATTGGGATCAGTGAATGCAGAATGTGAGATGCTGGGATAGATTCCATCTGTCCATCTGAATATTCTAGTTAATGATAATTGACTAAGAAAGGCAACCAGGTAAAGTTCCCCTTCTTTAGCTGAAATAATGTGCTTCTGATGAAACACCAGTGACACAGATTGAATCAGTGTTGAGAAAAGGCTTTCTACTTTGTATGGTAATGCACAGAAAACTGTGGAAGCCATGAGGAAGGTGGAGAAGCTTAGCATCTGTCTTTCATCTCTGCTATGGCTGCAGTCTTGACTCTACTGAAAGCTGTTCAAAGTCATTTAGAGTTCAGTATCCTTTTAGATTTTTTTTCTTGATTTCTTTTAAAATTTTCTTATTTGATCAAAACTTCCTCATATCTACAGTGTTGATAGGGTTTTTACATTTACTTCTTTTAGAAAATACTGTGGTGGATCAAATCAAAACAATATTTTAAGTGCGTGTAAGTGAATGGTTGCATCTTATGTGCGGATTCATCCAACAGTTGCCTGGTGTTGAAAAAGGTTGAGAGCTCCCATTTCAGAAAGAAGATTTTTGTTGTTTTTCTTTTAGATGCTTAGAATAATCTTGTGATCTTTGGAGATGATCTGTGATTACTGAGTCCTTTAAAAAGAGAACTTAGTAACTTAGGTCAGGCTCAAGAGTGACTGTGAATATTTCAGTACATGCCAGACATTTACTGTTTGGTGTGTGGACTGAGACTGAATCTGTTGGCATCAGTAGTAGTTACACCAGCTGTGTTGCAGAGTGCATTTTTGCAGAATGAAGGTCAGATTTCTAGTCAGACCTAGCATTACTGTTCTTGTAGACTAACAATGAAATAAACTGTTGGCTGCATTCCAGAGTATGTTGTAGAAAGGATGCTATTAGGACCCCTTTATTCCTAGGTAGCCCAGTGGATTATGCTTTCTCTTTCAATAAAGCAAAATGATCCATGACCATGTAGAGTTTAACACCAACTACCCTAAGCGTTTTTGCCAACTTTGAAATGTTTTGTGTCATTTATGTTCCACGTATGGAATATATTTAGTAGCAGGACAAGGACTATTTGAGTGTAAAAAATATGAATCATCTATACTAATCTGTAAACGGTTCTTTAACTTAAGCTTCTTTAGATTAAAATACCAGATTTGGAAATATATTTTCATTTTTAGATGTGCAGATGAATATCTAATACAGCTTTATAAAGTAAGTTAAATGAGCTTGTCACTTAACTCTTACAGCTTGGGGGGTGGAAAATAATATAAGGTATTTTGCAAATATCTTGAGATACCCAAGATTGCAGTTGAAAACTTGATTGTAGGTTGCCAGAGTGATTTTTGAAAATGTTACACTAAGTTTTACTTTCTGAAAGCTCAAATGTTTTTGTTTTTTTTTTCTGTTGGAAACTGTTACAGATTTAAAGCTAGTTGTCAATGCCCAAAGCTGGCAGTTAAGTGGTAAAGATGACTAAGGTGAAAGCTGGAAAGATGGGGTTTTCTTCAGCTTTTTGTTTTCTGAACTAGGTTAAAAAATTACATTAAAATAGTGCTTTTTGAGGAGTGGAGGAAGTAACTCAAATTACCATTTTACACTTGCCATGTTTTTGTTCTTGTTTTCTTCTCAGAACCAGGTACTGAAGAAATAAAAAAACTCCTCCTGCTTTTACTTGGTTGTGCTGTTCAGGTAAGTTTAATTATGCTTAGCTGATAGGGAATTGTTAGGTGAATTTGTGTATAACTTTAACCTTCCTTACTCTAGTGGTGCTATTGGCATTTCTTGACAATCTGGGTATTTTGCTTCAGCCAATTAAACTGAAAAAAATAGTTCATCGTTCTAAGAACTTAACTAAGCATCTTGAGCACTAGAGATAACTCACTAGAGATGACTCACTGTCATAAAAATTGAATAAGTAGCTATTTTAAGAACGTTAGTGTCAAAAGTTGCTATAATTACTGTAATGTAGTATAAACCAAGTGTTTATTGGTCAACAAACTTATTGGACAGTTAGTTGATCATTGTAATTCCATTTTTTTTACGTTTTAGCTTAGAAATACAAAAGGAGGATGAAAATACTTGTGATTTTATGTGTATATTTGTAAAATTCCTATTTTTAGTGTCAGAAAAAAGAGGAATTTATTGAAAGAATCCAAGGTCTGGATTTTGACACAAGAGCAGCAGTGGCAGCCCATATTCAAGAGGTATTTTTTTTTTTAATTTTTTTTTTTTTTTTAATTTTAAATTTTTGGGGGTAGAAGATTGTATTGCAAGAAGATTAATTGCATTATTTCAAAATCAAAGAAATATGTAATTTCTATATGTAGTGTTTTTAGTAAGCAAAAATACCTTTATTTTAACTTTATTTATATAAAACTTTCATGATCAGGCTCTTTCAGATTACATTGTTAAAGCATGTTAATACATGATGGTATGTTGCTACAAGATTTTAGTTACAATTCAAATCACATATATGTGAGATATAGTAATCTATGTTATATAGAGTCACCTTTTGCTTTTTATTTAGCAAAAAGTACAAGGTAGCACTTTCAGGTGGATAAGAATCTATTCCATTATCTACAATTTAATCCATTTAATTTTTTTGCTTTTTTCCATACTTTGTCTAGGGTGTTTAACCCGTAGAATTAAAGCATTATTTTCTTCATACTTCCTTTTTACTTTTTCAAAGAATATTATTTTTCTCTTTCATTCCACATAGGTAACTCATAATCAGGAAAATGTGTTTGATCTGCAGTGGATGGATGACAATGTATTGACACAAGAATACGTTGAACCTCTCTTGAAAAATATGGCATTACATTTAAAAAGACTTATAGATGAAAGAGATGAGCACTCAGAGGTATGGATGGGATGTGATGCTTAAGAGAAACATAAGAAGTAATTTTTTTAAAGGTGATACAGCTTACTATTTTTGTAACTAATCGTTTGATGTACTGTTAGCATGTTTAAGCTGGGATTCCTTACTACCACAAAGTTGTTTCAGGTAGCTACAGTATGCATACTAGTTGTTGCATACTGTGACAAGCTAGAAAAGATAATAGGCAATGATCTCTTTCATGTAACCAGAGTCTAAAACAACTTTTAAATAACATTAATCTGTAGTTGCAAACATAAAATCCAAAGCTGTGTCAACTGAAGTTTATAACATTAAGTGACCTATTGCTTTGAAAGCCAGTCACTGGAAGATGCCTGTTAGATGGGTGTTCATCATACTCCACCTGGAGTACTGTGTGCGGTTCTGGAGCCCACAGCACAGAAGGGACATGGAACTGTTGGAGCAGGTCCAGAGGAGGGCCATGAAGATGATCAGAGGGCTGGAGCAACTCTGCTGTGAGGACAGGCTGAGAGAGTTTGGGTTCTTGAGCCTGGAGAAGAGAAGGCTTCCGGGAGACCTTATAGTAGCCTTCCAGTGTCTGGAGGGGACCTACAGGAAGGCTGAGGGACTATTGACAAGGTCTTGCAATGACAGGTGAGGGACAATGGGTTTAAACTGGCAGAGAGGAGATTTAGACTGGATGTTAGGAGGACGTTCTTTCCAGTGAGGGTGGTGAGGCACTGGAACAGGTTGCCCAGGGAGGTTGTAGCTGCTCCCTCTCTGGAGGTGTTCAAGGCCAGGTTGGACTGGACCTTGAGCTAACCTGTACTAGTGGGAGGTGTCCCTGCCAATGTCAGGTGGTTGGAACTAGATGATCCTTGAGGTCCCTTCCAACTGTACCATTCTATGATTCTATGTATCGCTTCCTGTTGTACATTCTAAGTGTCACAATCATTTTACTGTTTGAGCATCCATACAAATGTATTTAATAAAAGTGCAAGTTACAAACCATCTTGGTGGTCCTAGATTTGTCTCTCAGTAGAGTATGGCTGTGTTAATCTTGCAGTTATTTCAGATTATCATTTGACAGTTAGCCGCTGTCTTTGCAGTTCTTAGCCTCAGAAAGACTAAAACAGGAGAGAGGGTGTGTGGTAATCATAGAATGGTTTGGGTTGGAAGGAACCTTTAAAGATCATCTAGTTCCACCCCACCTGCCATGGACCGGGACATCTTCCTTAAGACCCTCTCCAACCTGGTCTTGAACACCTCCAGGGAGGGGGCGTCCACAACTTCCCTGGGCAACCTGTGTCTTGTCACCATCACTGTAAATAATTTATTCCCAATATCCAGTCTAAATCTACCCTCTTCCAACTTGAAGCGGTTCTGCCTTGTCCTATCACTACAAGCCCTTGTAAAAAGTCCCTCCTCAGCTTTCTTTTAGGCCCACTTCAGGTACTGGGATGCTGCTATAAGATCTCACAGAGCCTTCTCTTCTCCAGGCTGAAGAGCCCCAACTCTTGTAGCCTGTGTCTATAGGGGGAGAAGCTGCAGCCCTTTGATCATATTTTTGCTTTTCCTCTGGACCCACTCTAACGTTTTGATGTCCTTCTTCTGTTGGTGGCACCAGAAATGGATACAGTACTCCAGGTAGGGTCTCACAAGAGCAGAGTAGAGGGGAAGAATGACCTCGTTCACCTTGCTGGTCGCACTTCTTTAGATGAAACCAGGACACATTTGGTTGCCGGATCACATTGAGGTTTTTCATCAACAGACACCCCCAAGTCCTTCTGCCCTCCAAGACTGCTCTCAAGCCACTTCTCCTCAGCCTGTATTTGTGCTTGGGATTGCCCCGACCCATGCAGGGCCTCGCACTTGTCTTTGTTGAACTTCATTAGGTTGGCTTGCGCCCACCTCTCAGGCTTATCCAGGTCCCTCTGGATGGCATCTCTCCAGTGTACCGGGTCACACACCTTGGTGTCATCCACAAACTTACCATATTGATTACCACCAATCATTTCTTCTTCATTTTCCATGTGCCTTAACTTTTTCACAGCTTGAAGGAAAAGTAACTTTTAAATGACAAAAGACATAACACTTGTATTTGTATGATCAAATAGGAATTTTCCTGTAGGTCTTATGCTTTATTCAGTTGTCAAGGATACTGCTGCTTGCCAAAGAACTCCACATTCTTTAGTTATTTATGTTTATCCTTATGTTCAAAGAATTCCTGCCCTGTAACTTCGCAATACATTCTGAGTACAAACAATTTTGTGGACCCTAGATCTGTGCAGTGTAAGAGTAGCCAAATAGTATTGTTACGTATTTGTGATGATTTATTTGCTTTAGATGTAGATGTGTATATAGGGCTTTTGATGGCAAAACTTAATTTATTCTTGCTTCATTTCAGTCTTTGATTTATTGAGGCAGTGAATGATTTAGTTGTTTATGTAAATGGTTCTGTGAATTCAGTTCTTTACTTTTTTCTCTCTTTTTTTTACTACTTAGACCATTATAGAACTTTCAGAAGAAAGGGACTGTCTCCGTTTTCTACCTCATGCATCAGCAGCACAATCACCATGTGGATCTCCTGGCATGAAGCGCACAGAAAGCAGGCAGCACCTGTCAGTAGAGCTAGCAGATGCCAAAGCAAAGATAAGGAGGCTTAGGCAAGAGCTGTGAGTACATGTGGATTGCAGAAGTGTGTTGAGAATCATTTTTAAAATGTTGCTGATTTCTGACAGTAGTAGTACTTCTAGACAAATTCTTCATGCTTTCAAATGTTGAATTACAGATTTCGATGCTTTTTTTCTTTTTGAGTTATTGCACCCCAAGAGACAAAGTTGTTTTTCTTAATGTAAGCATAATTGTTGACCATTGTGACAAATTGAATTGGTTGTGGGAATTAAGGAGGCAGGAATTATAAAATAAATAGTTACTTTATTTCCAGAAAGCCCTGCCCACAGCTATATATAAATTAGTTAGATTGGGTTCAAAAATTTGGTTGGGAAAATCTTCACAAGGATGCTTATAGGGAACTTAGTAATTCAGAAAAATCAGAAAATTGGAAAAGGTTTGCTATAAAAATAGCTTTGCTGCACTTGTAGTAAATAAAGGCAGCCCGGAGCCATAGGGAACATCTGTGCTACTCACGACAGCAGAGTAGGAATTTGGAGATGGTCTCTTGGTTCCTTTTTGGCAGTCTTTTGCGGCAGTGCCTTGAACTGCAGATTGTAATCCAGCAGCGGATCAACGTGGCACAGGACCCGATGCGAGTAAACCCACCACAGTCCAAAATGACCAGACACAGCTTCCACAGGCGAAGATCATGGGGCAACACAGGGCAAAGCTCGGGCTGCTCTGCAGCGTACCCCTGAACAGCATTGGTTTACAACAGAGGCAGCTCCCTGCAGCAGGCAGGCAGGATGCGGTGATCCGAAAGCGGGGTCTGTGTGTTTTCTCCTCACCATTCTTCCAGATCCCCCCCCAAGGACCGAGTCAAAGTCTGGCTTGAAGTCCCACACTGGAAGTCTGATGGATAATGTGTCCCGTTGCGATATATATATATATATATGCTGGGGTGATTTACTGTATTTACTGTCTTCACTGATATGAACTATATCAATGTTTCAACCATAAACATACTGAAATCAGTGAACTAGTGTGGTGATTTTATATCTTTAGTACTCTGAACTTTCTGAAAAACTAACTGTTTGAGCAATTTCTAGAGCATGTTACAATACTGTAGTAGGCTCTTTGCTCTACAAAAATATTTTGTCTTTCAGAAGTACAGCTAATCTGATGCAATGTTACTTGCCTTTTTGTCCATATTGTTGTTTCTTTTTCTCTCTATTGTAAATGAATTATAGAATGGTTTAGGTTGGAAGTAACCTCAAAGATCATCAAGTTCAAGCCCTCTACCATACACAGGGACACGTCCCACTAGAACACATCGCTCAAGACCTCATCCAACCTAGCCTTGAGCACCTCCAGTGAGGGAGCATCCACAGCCCCCTGGGCAACCCATTCCAGTGTTTCACCACCCTCACTGTAAAGAACTTCTTTTTAACACCCAGTTTAAATCTCCCCCCTACCAGTTTAAACCCATTATCCCTCGTCCTGTCCCTCCCCAACCTTCCTGTAGGCCCCCTTCAGATACTGGAAGGCCACTACAAGATCTCCTCGAGACCTTCTCTTCCCCAGGCTAAAGAACCCCAGCTCTTGTAGCCTGTCCTCACAGGAGAGGTGCTCCAGCACTCTGATCATCTTTGTGGCCCTCCTCTGGATTCACTTTAACAGTTCAATGTCCTTCTTGTGTTGGGGGCTCCAGAACTGTACACAGTATTTCAGGTGGGGTCTTGGGGTCTAATGAGAGCAGAGTAAAGAATGCCCGACTGTATTTTTAATATGGCTGTGTTCATATGTTTCTGAGAGAATAACTACCCAGTTGAAGCATTTATCAGGTGGAATACTCAAGAAAAAATTCGCCAGGCATACAGGTGGACTGATCACCCTGAGTGGAGTGGTGAGGAATAGACTGTGCCATGTCCTGACCAACCAAGGATTGGTGGCAGAACAGTTCTTTTTAAAAAAGAAATAAGGTTATAGTGATTCATTTCTGGCAGCACAATTAGGCTAGCTCTTGTTGGAAACAAAGTAAGAAATAATTATCTATGATTTAGATTTGTTGCATGTGGGAAAAAAACCCGAGCATTAAAATAATTTCCTGTCACCTCACAGCAATGCTGATTTAGCAGAGTGAAGTATATGCATTCTGAACTTAAAATACAAGTATTAGGTCTGAAGAGATTCAGTATGCACAGTAACTTGTCGATAGTTCAGAAACAGTATGAATAAAGACTTTTATAAATCCAACATCTGTCATGAACTGACACGAAGAGACGGGTAAAATTAAATTACAAGTCGAAGTGAACACAAGTCAAAATTTTCAGTTCAATGGTCTGCTCTCATCAGAGTTTGTTGATCAGATCATCTCTAGCTAGTTGGATTGAGTATCTGGTTGATTTACACGTGTGGATTCCCTTCCCCCACTGTGTCTTGATTTTCATGAAGAATAGAGGACAAAAAGATATGTCTCTTTTTTTTCTGATGTCTGTATTATTATATGTCTGTGAAATGAACCCGCCCAGGATATTCTATAAACAGCTGCACGAAGAAAATTAGTGAAAAAATTGCTGTTATTAGCTTGATTGACAGTTAATAGATAGCCTAAACAGTGAACACTGGTATGTTCTGTATAATTTAGTACAATCCTCTCTAGTCTGTAGCTGAAGCATGCAATTAGGGCAACAGTGATGGCTCAGAACATTTCACATTTTACACTCTATTTGAATTCAAGTTGTAAATAAATTTCCTTTACATGTAACAGTATGTTTAAAGATACTAAATGCTGCATGTATTTGATAAATTTAAAGTTAGATTCTTCGTGCAGTTGAAAATGTTGAGCTTAAAATTTATTTAGAATCTACTGTTGGCAGTGAACCCTCATACCTGGGCCAATACAATTTTATACAGAAAGTCTATAAGGATTATTTTCTGATTGGACGCAAAACAGCGATTTGAGGCTTGTAGTACAGAAAGTGCAGAGCTGGAAATGACAGACCTAATTTTCTGTATTAAGTCCTGTGTGGTTTTAATGTAGAACAGTAATACAGAAGTACGAATGTTAATAGAAAAATTAATCTTACCATAATACAGAATAAATTTGTATTTGTATGTGATTTCTGAATGCATAATGTAGAGGAAAAGCTTTTGTATCTGCTGTGGTCAGTGGTGTTGCAGTAAGCTATGCAGAGATGAATGTTACTAGGCTGTCAACAAACTCTTCTGAACAATATCATTGCAAAAAGAACATTCATTGTGAGACTGGCTCTTTTTAAAAGCCAACCATTCTAGTTTTGTATAAAATAAATGTAGTTTTGATAGTATGATTGTGTTACTCATTTCAGTCCATTGAATTCTTGTTTCCCCCTTTTCTACTACTTTTTTGTTTCATACTCTCATTCAAAAAATCTAATAACATGTTTGAATATGTAATGAATATTTTCTTATTATCCACAATATTGGACATGGCAGGCTTTTACAGCAGTGAATACTGTTTGTTTTGAAGTGTAACTGAATTTTGAGCATTAGATATTTTGTGTCTTTGAGAGAATTCAATATTTCTCTTGCACTTACTTGTTTACTGAACTTAATTTTTTAACAGACTCATTTTTTGAGCATTGAGAAGTGCTAGTCTGAACTTAAGAATGAGTCTTGTAAATAAATACTGTGTCAAATAATTTTTATTACTAATTTCTGAATAGACTAAACGACGCATTGTTTTGTTTCCATAAGATTAAAATTAATTATGAATTTTATTAAAATTGAGGGGTTTAAGCATTATCTTATTTAATGAGTAATGGCACCTGAAAACCTTAATTCTCCTCTGTAAGGAAAAGAAGAATTGTAAGAGTGTAAAAGTGCTTTTAAAATCGACTTTGGCTGATCTATGGCAGGATGCGCTGTGGTCATTGACTGTCTGTCTGGGAAAATACTTGGACCTTTTGAGTGTATATTTTGAAAGTAATCTGAGTTTACTTTTGGATGCAGATCTCCTGGTATGCATTCATATGTCTTGTCTGGATTTTTTTTTACCCTAAGAATCCTTTATCACAGGAAAAAAACCCGCCTTACTACACCCTAATGTTTTGTGCCCTACAGAAACAGGAAATCTTTGTGAACAAATATTTAAGGAATATGAAAAATCTGACAAAAGTAGATGCTTAAATAACAAGTGAGACCTAAAAAACATCTAAAACATAATGGCATACTTAAGTTTTACACTGATACCCATGAAATTTTGCATTAAAAGTGTCGTGAATGTCAGTATTCTTTTCTCAAACTGATAGATAATAAGTTTTGCAGTCACATTTAACCGTTTTGTGTTTTTTTTAAGTGAGGAGAAGACTGAGCAGTTGCTTGACTGTAAACAAGAACTTGAGCAGATGGAAGCTGAACTAAAGAGACTTCAGCAAGAGGTATGAGTTTTGTAAATTTGTTTGAAGTAAGTGGGCAAAAAAAGTTACCATCACTATAATGGTTTATTTCCCTGTGTTTATGTATTAGGAAGTATGTTTTCGTGCATCTCTCCCCCCCAGCCCCCACTCTGGACACCATCTTGTGTAATTCATTCCTTTATTTGATTTAGTATAGTGGAAAAATATTTTGGTATAAGTTAATGTTTCTTATTTCATGTTTTTTGTTTCCTTATTCAAACAATTTCCCACCAAGATATCCCGTGAGCTGCATGTTTCTCAAAAGGAATGTGTTCAAGTATCTAATCATCTTTATACTTCGAGCGTGTGTGCTGATAATGAAGGAAAACACTCGCTTCATTTATCACTAGAATATGAGTGTATACAATTTTTCAGGGTCATTTGAGAATGTTATCTATAAGAGAAATAAACTGTTCTTGAAGTTGAGAAATGTTACATCTCTCTCCTTCTAAAATGCCAGTACAATTTTCTTGGAAACACATCATCTGACTGAGACACAAAAATGCTTTTTTTCTTTTACCTTTTTCAAAACTAACTTACATCCTTTTGCACTAGCCCAGTTTAAGTAATAAAGTATCTGTTTTCTGTCAGCATGTACTGTCTGATATTCTTACTTGCAATTTCTGTGTTATCATATTTTATAGAATATGAATTTACTCTCAGATGCTCGTTCTGCCAGAGTGTACAGAGATGAATTAGATGCTCTTCGTGAGAAGGCAATTAGAGTTGACAAGCTTGAAAGTGAAGTCAGCCGGTATAAGGAGAGGCTGCATGATATTGAATTCTACAAAGCTAGAGTAGAGGTATAGTAAGGCAAAAAAAAAAACACTGAATAACCAACATGTTTTGTTTGCTGTGACCTTTTCATTTATTTTGATGACTTGTTAACAGCTTTTCGCTCTGGGATATATGATGGTCTTCTGTGATCAACTACAGGTGTTAGATAAGAGTCCCTGTATCTAATGTTGTGCAGTTTCATTTGAAGTCACTGGTATTTAGAATTGGAATGGTTTGAGTTGGAAGAGATCTCCGAAGGTCATCTAGTCCAATCTCCCTGCAGTGAGGAGGACCATCCTCCACGAGATCAGGATGCTCAGAGCCTTGTTGAGCCTGACCTTGAATATCTCCAGGGATGGGGCCTCAACTACCTCCCTGGGCAACCTGTTCCAGTTTTTCACCACCCTCACATAAAACACTTGTTCCTAACATCCAATCTAAATCTATTGTTCTCTAATTTCAAACTACTGCCCTTCATCCTATCACTCCAGACCTTTGTAAACAGTCCCTCTCCAACCTTCTTGTACCTTTCAGGTACTGGAGACTTTTCTTCTCCGGACTGAAAAATCCCAACTCCCTCAGCCCATCCTCATAGGAGAGGTGTTCCAACCCCCTAATAATTTTTATGGCCCTTCTCTGGACCCAGTCCATCAGGTCCATGTCATTTCTGTGTTGAGGGCTCCAGAGCTGGGCACAGTACTCCAGGGGAAGTCTTACCAGAGCAAAGTACAGTGACAGAATCACTCTTAAATCTGCTGTCCATGTTTCTTTTGATGCAACCTAGGATGTTATTTACCTTCTGAACTGCAAATGCAGTCCAGCAACTCATCCACCAGCACCCCCAAGTCCTTTTCTGCAGGGCTACTCTCAATTTTATCATCCCCCAGTCTGTATTGATATCTAGGATTGCCTCAACCTAGATGTAGGGCCTTACACTTTACCATAGCTTTACTTCAAGCTAGCAAGATCAGTAGAAGACTCTGGTTAGGATATATATTATATATTGAGAAGCTTGTAACAGTAATAATAATATATTTCTTCTGTTGTGTGTCACCTAAGAGAAGGTAATTTTCTAAGTACAGTGCTGAGGAAATAGTGACAATACAAATGAGTATAAGACTCGCATTCTGTGGATAAAGGATGTTTAAAATGGATACATTGACACCAGGCAAGAGAGATATACAGTTCTGTCATGATTCAGGAGTTCAGGAAACAAAAGACCATCATTCTGTCTATAAATAGCAAATTTGTTGAGCAAATGCCAAGGTGATGGAATTTTATGAAGGAAAGAATTACTTGTGGGAGTCAAAACTAATGAAAGTTGAAAGACATTTTCAAGGTAGTTATTAGAAAAAAGACACATAGAAAAGAACTTGAAATGAATGCTTCTTAGAAAAAATACTGTGTTGCCTAGATGTAGTTTTGAGATACTGGTACAAAACCCTGTTCAGGGCAAAAATTACCCAAAACCAAGTTATGAGGCTAAACTATAACAGAATATTCGTACATAACTACTTCATTTAATATGCCCTGATTCACACACCTGGATGGAATCTTGGGAACCATTTCATCAGTTCTTCTGCTTTAAGCATGGTATTTTGTAATTCATTCCTATTCCAAATGAATGCTTGACATGAATCAGTGCGTTAAGACCTGAGCGGAGCATCCACAGACGTTTTCTTCTCTGAAGACTGTGATGTGATGTGTCTTCTAACTCTTTGTGCTCTGCAGCCCAACAGTGTTCAGTTTTCTTTGTTCTCTGGGTTCTGTCTTAATTCTCATCTTCCTTAAAATACCGTCTCTAAAACTGGGTATTGTAATGTCATTAGAACTTTACCAGTTCTGAATGCAGTGGAAAGATGACTTTTCTCTACACCACCTAATATAGTAACTCCTAAGCAACATCTGTCAGTCTTAGACATGAGATAACCTCCAGATTACCTTTTGTCTGAACTGCCACCTAGATGTGATGGAATATCCCAAACATTTTAGTTAATGTATCTGAAAAGTATCATACAACTGATGACCAGTGTTAAAAGAGTGCTCTGGAAGAAAACTTACTTTAATGTTTAGAAGTTAAAACCTTGTAATGATGATATATTTCACGTGTCATGGCATAAGATGATTACTACTGATAAAAGCTACTGGTTCTGAGAGGGCAAAAACTGCAAAGCAAAAAGCAAATATTTTTAATGCTCAGTTGTAGATTCCTCATCAAAAATGTCTAATAATAGTTTTAGTCAGAAATACCTTATCGCCTGACACAGGAGCTTTTAGCTTTATAATGGAAAATGAGATGGATATTTTTTCCAACTGCAGTGTAAAAATGGCAGCAATAGACTAGTGAGAGAGGTGTACAGTGCAGATTAAAGCATTGTCATAGTTCCCAAGACTTTTTTCCTTCTCTTTTAAGTTAACTTGTTCTTAACCTTACTTGTGGAAATTAATTTTGTCATTTTACTGTGTAATGTGAAATAATGTAATGAAATTAGAAGAATCTTTCTCAAAGTACTCCAAATACAGACCTTAACATCTGTTGCTGAAATATCCATGCTTGAAGAGTCTCCAAAGATGCCTTGACATGACACTTAAAGGCTAGTAACTACTTCCCAACTCTGGATCTCTTCTCAGTGACATACTTTAGAGATGATACTACTGTTCTGCTTGAGCTAGGTAGATAGACCTTCCAATGATACTTTCCTATTGTGCTCTCCCAGCCATCAGCAGTCACTGCTTAGAAAAATCACACTCAGAGGTGGTACTTCTGAGGTTTCTGGCCTTCTCTTGCATGAGTTAGATGATGACTTAACAGGTGTAAGCTCTTTAATTTGCACAGTCATGCAGAAGTAAGCTCCATAAATGGTGTGTGAAGTGCTGCTTCTCGTTTGTCTTGAACCTGACACCTGTAACTTTTTATTTGATGTCAAGATTTTTCTTAGCTGTAGTCCTTATAGATGCAGTACATCTTTCCAGATAGTAGCTCAAATCACAAAAGATATTTATGGTGTGATGGTAACTGAATTAATTCTTAAGAGTTTGGGGACTATATAATTTCTCTTTGGTTATGTAAAAATTTCTTATAAAAAGTCTGTAAGTTAAGAGTTATGTGAAATTGCTCTAGTTTTTGTGTTTTGGTTTGTTTTTGTTTTGTTTTGGGGGGTGGTTTTTTGTTTGGTTTTTTTTTAATAAAAAGTCTGTTGCAGCTTCCAAATGGATGTTCTAGCATTAGAGCAGTGTTTCTAAAGCTACCCATAATGTGTATCAAAGTTCATATGAATAAGGGAGTACTTCTGTTGATCTTTTTCTTTATTGCTGCGTTGTTGCAGGAGTTAAAGGAAGACAATCAAGTGTTGCTAGAAACAAAGACAATGTTGGAAGATCAATTAGAGGGGACCCGTGCCCGTTCTGATAAATTACATGAGTTAGAAAAAGAGAATCTACAATTAAAAGCTAAATTACATGATATGGAGATGGTAAGTGTAAGTGAGGTATTACAAATACAACTGACATCCATTGAATTTAATTTTTTTTTTTTTTTTAAAAAGAACTTCTGGTCAGAATAGAGGGGAAAAGAAGGAAGTTGTGTCTTGATTTCCTAACAGTTTTCAGATTGTTTCCTACAACAGCTTTGTTTCTGCCTGGGAAAGGAATAACTGCAAAGGCAGATCTCTTACTAAAGGCATTACAGTGTTTAGCTGGATAGCTAAAATGCTCTTAAGAACTAGAGAGACCCATTACTAAGAGCAGTAGAATTAATTTGGTTTATTATGTGAAGATAGTCTGTTGTCACTTAGATTAAAAAAAAAGTTCTTCATATTTCAAATTCTAGCAATATAGTGGCTTTTATCACAAAGTTATTCTCAAAATAATTTCTATTTTTAACCAGTTCTTCTCAAAAAAAAAAATTCTTAAATAGAAAGTCATCATTTGCTTGAGTGTTTGGGTTTTTTTGTTTTCTGTAAGGAATGACATATGATTGCTTTCTATTCACTTTCATTTTCTGCAAAACGTTAAGAATTGCAGCTGCAACTTGATGCTGTTGAAGCAGCACATGTGGGGTGAGGTGTTTATAAAGTGAGACACTCACCATGGACCTGGTTCTGTTACAGCTGTTTGCATCAAAGTAGTCTTATAATGGTTTAGAGGAGGTGAAATTTGCCTATCTGTCTGTTTCTTTTGTTAACTTTACATGTAAAATAATTTTTAAGGAGCGTGACATGGACAGAAAGAAAATTGAGGAACTGATGGAGGAAAATATGACTCTAGAAATGGCTCAGAAACAAAGTATGGATGAATCCTTGCATCTCGGGTGGGAACTTGAACAGATAAATAGGACTACTGAACTTTCTGAAGGTAAGCAGAATCACAGAATCCATCTGTCTGGAAGAGACCTCAAAGATCATCTAGTCCAACCCTCAAAGCAGCACTGAAGTGTCAACACTAAACTATGTCCCTAAGTGCCAGTTCCACATACTGCTTGAACACCTGCAGGAACGGTGACTCCACCACTGCCCTAGACAGACCATTCCAGTGTTTGATAACCCTTTCTGTGAAGAAATATTTCCTAACATCCAGTCTGAACCTTCTCTGGTGCAGCTTGAAACCATTTTCTCTAGTCATGCCACTTGACACCAAGGAGAAGAGGCTGGCCCCCTCCTCACTCCAACCTCCCTTTAGGTGGTTGTAGAGAGCGATAAGGTCTCCCCTCAGCCTCCTCTTCTCTTCTCTACACTGACCAACCCCAGCTCCCTCAGACACTCCCAGTAGGTCATGTGTTCCAGACCCTTCATGAGTCTTGTTTCCCTTCTCTGGATATGCTGCAGCACCTCGGTGCTGGTTTTGTAGTGAGGGGACCAAAATTAAACAGTACTCTAGGCGTGACCTCATCAGTGCTGAGTACAGCAGGTTGATTACCTCCTTGTGCCTGCTGGCCACCGTGTTTCTAACACAAGCCAGGATTCTGTTGGCTTTTTTGGCCACCTGAGCACACTGCTGACACATGTTTGGTTGACTGTCAATACTCCCAGGTGCCTCACCAAGTCACAGCTTTCCAACTACACATTCCCAGATATGTAGCTTACCATGGGGTTGTTGTGACCCAGGCGGAGGACCTGGCGCTTGGCCTTAATAATGACACTTGGAAACTAATGAAATAGAAAAACTGAAAGGTCAGAGACTGGACAGCATTGGGAAATTGCAGGTCCTTCTAAAGTACAGAGCTTTGACCTCTGGAGAGATGCAGCAGCTTTAGGCTGAGTCGTTTGGCTTGTTTGTTGTGTTTTTTACTCAATCTCATGTAGCGTTAGAGAACAGCCTATGTGAAAAGTCTTTGTTCTTGTGGTTCTTGCTCAGTTAATACAGAACTGTAAAACACTTAAATACCTTGGAGTTAACCTCATGCTGCCATTTGAAGTTCTGTGCGCTGGAGCATAGATTATGAGGCTTTAATGTTCTCAGAGCTAAGAAAGATTTGTTATGGTTTCTCAGAGCAGCTATTTGCAGGGGTATCTGTGGTGAAAAGTCTTATTCTTCCCATATAGCGTGATGTTCACATGCTGAACCCCATACAGAGGATTTGTGGAAATTTTGGAGCAATACTACCAGTTGCAGGAAACAAATTAGGAGATGTGGAATTGTGCTGGTTTGAGGTTAATTGGAATATTTTAA
>VWZE01001610.1:1471-12537 GCA_013396675.1 Eubucco bourcierii | reverse complement strand
CCAGAGAAGGGCAGCAAGGCTGGGGAGGGGCCTGGAGCACAGCCCTGTGAGGAGAGGCTGAGGGAGCTGGGGGTGTGCAGCCCAAAGAAGAGGAGGCTCAGGGCAGATCACATTGCTCTCTGCAGCTACCTGAAGGGAGGTTGTGGCCACCTGGGGTTGGGCTCTTCTCTCAGGCAGTTACTGACAGAAGGAGGGGACACAGCCTCAAGCTGCACCAGGGCAGGTTCAGGCTGGATGTTCTTAAGAAGTCCTTCCCAGCAAGAGTGATTGGCATTGGAATGGGCTGCCTGGGGAGGTGGTGGAGTCCCCATCCCCAGAGGTGTTTAAGAGGAAGCTGGATGAGGCACTTAGTGCCATGGCTTAGTTCATTACAAGTTGTTAGGTGATAGGTTGGACTGGATG
Organism: Eubucco bourcierii; assembly: GCA_013396675.1. Taxonomy (NCBI): domain Eukaryota; kingdom Metazoa; phylum Chordata; class Aves; order Piciformes; family Ramphastidae; genus Eubucco; species Eubucco bourcierii. The sequence goes on along the minus strand of VWZE01001610.1, from coordinate 12,135 downwards.
ATCTTGAAGGTCTTTTCCAGCCTGATTAATTCTGTGACTCTGGGATTTATAAAAAACCTGAAGAGTTTTTCACTAGCATTAAAAAAATAAAGTCAACTTTACATTAGGAAACTAGAGCCTTTAAAATGTTCACAGCCTTAGCAACAAGCAACAGCTAGTGTCTAGCAATGAAGCATGAAAATTACTTACTAACAGAAAATAATCCTATTATGATGAAAATTGCTGTTCACTTTTAACAGATGCAGCCCCAATACTGCAACTTCAGCAAGGTTTCAGTCTCCTGTAACCAGATCTTTGGCACTTACTGCCCATAACTCAGAACAGTTGATTAAGATTATATCAGGATCATAGAATGATAGAATGGTAAAGTTGGAAGGGGCCTCAAGGACCTTCAATTCCCACCCCCCTGCCATAGGCAGGGACCCCCCCCACTAGCACAGCTCACTCAAGGCCTCCTCCAACCTGGTCTTCAACCCCTCCAGGGGGGGAGCAGCCACAACCTCCCTGGGCAACCTGTGCCAGTGTCTCACCACCCTCACTGCAAACAACTTCCTCCTAATGTCCAGTTTCCTTCTCCCCTCTGCCAGTTCAAACCCACTGCCCCTTGTCCTGTCATTGCAAGACCTTGTCAATAGTCCCTCCCCAGCCTTTCTGTAGCCCACTTCAGATCCTGGAAGGCTACTCTAAGGTCTCCTGGAAGCCTTCTCTTCTCCAGGCTGCAGAGCCCCAACTCTCTCAGCCTGTCCTCACAGCACAGCTGCTGCAGCCCTCTCAGCATCTTGGTGGCCTCCTCTGGACCTGCTCCAACACTTCCATGTCCTTCCTGTGCTGGGGGCTCCAGAACTGCACACAGGACTGCAGCTGGGGTCTGAGGAGAGCAGAGCAAAGGGGCAGAATCCCCTCCATTGCCCTGCTGCCCACACTGCTCTTGCTGCAGCCCAGCACTCAGTTGCTGTCTGGGCTGCACTCACACTGCAGCCTCATCTTGAGCTTTTCATCACCCCAGACCCCCAGGGCCTTTTCCTCAGGGCTGCTCTCAGCCATTCCCCATCCAGCCTGGAATTGTGCTTGGGATTGTGCCTACCCAGGTGCAGGACCTTACACTTGGCCTTGTTGAATGTCATGAGGTTGGCCTGGGCACAGTTCTGCAGCCTGTCCAGGTCCCTCTGGATGGTGCTTTCCCTTATCATTTTATTTGGCTTCAGTTGAGAAAAATCCAGATAAGCCACACCCAACTCGAGTGTGATTCAAGCCTACCCCATGCCTAAGCAGCCTGGAATTTCTTACAACCTCCACTCCATCTACTGACCTGCAGCACTGGAATCTGTAATGGAGTTCATAAACTAACACAGCAGGTCAAGAGAAGAATGTTGCAAGTGGGAGACAGTAAACAGAGCAGCCAAGAGACACAGCTTCATCCAAACTCTGGGTCCTGAGGAATGTGGGGGCTGGGAGAGTAGCAGTAGTAGTATCCTCACCCTCCTTCAGGGCTCTGCTGATTGGGAGTAGATAGAACTGTTCCACTTTATTGATCTCTCATTAAAAAGCAGGCTGCTACCTTTTATATGAAGTCATAGAACCATAGAATGGTAAGGTTGGAAGGGACCTCAAGGATCAGCTAGTTCCAACCCCCTGCCATAGGCAGGGACATCTCCCACTAGCACAGCTCACTCAAGGCCTCCTCCAACCTGGTCCTGAACACCTCCAGGGAGGTTGTGGAGCACAGAATCACCAATGTGATTAAAGATCATGTTGGGTGTTTCTGTGCTCCACAACCTCCCTGGGCAACCTGTGCCAGTGTCTCACCACCCTCACTCCAAACAACTTCCTCCTAACATCCACTTTCAATCTCCCCTCTGCCAGTTCAAACCCATTCCCCTTGTCCTGTCATTACAAGACCTTGTCAATAGTCCCTCCCCAGCCTTCCTGCAGCCCCCTTCAGATATTGGAAGGCTACTCTGAGGTCTCCTGGAAGCCTTCTCTTCTCCAGGCTGCAGAGCCCCAACTCTCTCAGCCTGTCCTCACAGCAGAGCTGCTGCAGCCCTCTCAGCATCTTAGTGGCCTCCTCTGGACCCACTCCAACACTTCCATGTCCTTCCTGTGCTGGGGGCTCCAGAGCTGCACACAGGACTCCAGATGGGGTCCCTCCTTCCAGCCCATGCCCTGGCTCCCTGGGCCAGCTCCCAGCCCCTGCCCTGGCATCCTGGGCCAGCTAATAGCCCCTACCCTGGCTCCCACAATAAGCTCTCAGCTGCCTCCTTTGCATCCTTTGGCCTGCAAAAGCAGATTGCAGAGCTGGCTTCTGACTTCACCACCCAGCAGGCTGCTCCCCCCACTACACTTCTTCAGCTTCAGCCTCTCCCCACAGTCACCCACATGTGCTGCCTACCACCAGTATTTCTATCCTGAGGAAGGGCCAGGCAGGGAGCCCCAGACCTGCAAAAGCATGCAGAAAAGATCTCCAAGAAGCAGCTGATGGAAAGACCATGACTGAGGGGTCTAAATATCTCTGCTTAATGAGTAACTGAAAATGGGCTACTGAAAACAAAAATGCTGGTTTAGGCTGGAGGTCCTATCAATATACCTGTTGTATACAAGCTTGTATGGACATAGCCCACTAATAAACTGGATTGAGAGCCTGTTTGTGATGGTTTGGGAGTTCCCTGCCCCCACCCACTCTAAGAAAACCCCCCAGACTAGACTCAGCCAGCTGGAAGTTAAGGACTGAAGCTCTATTTACAGCTCAGCACAATGTACAAGCAGAGATTTACACAACAGACAGGAATAGTTACAGACATAGACAAGTTAAAGGGAATACAGAAACACAACTCCCCTCCCAGAAATCAGAGACCCCAGGAGGGGCTCCCAACCACCCTTCCACCTTCTCCCCACCCCTGTACCTTGCCCCAGGGTCTGCCTTACGTGCAAGGTGAGTTTGGAGGCTCGGCAGGGAGGGTTAGAAGCAGAGTGGTTGGTTGGGTTACACAGCAGCTCCCAGACAGACCCAGAGACTCTCTGTCTTTTCTATGTTTGTGTCCTTGTGTTCACACATCTCAGCAAGCCTATGAGTGAAGCAGACATCACCACTGTTTGCTTTTCACAGCCTAGAATCTATTTTTTTCCATTAAAATATTCCAATTAGCCTCAAACCAGCACTCTGTTTCTTTAGCAGCAAGTCAGAGAGGAGGGCACAAAGACTTATCAGGGAGAGATTATTATTAATTGCACAGAGAGTGACCCCTGGACAACCAGAGTCTGAGTGATTTAATGAGCCTGTGGTCAAGCAGGCTCTGGGATTTCTCTCCCCCCCCTCTCTTCAGCACTGCATCAGTCCTGGCTGCTCCTGAGAGCTTACATCCTTCGCTAGTCACCGTGCTGCTGAAGTAGATTTCACAAACAGCTTAATGTCAGTGGTTTCCCAACTATGAGCCACAAATCACAGGCTCTTGACCTACAGCAAGCTGGCTAGCTCTGTCAAGCTGACTCCACTCATTTCACTCTGGAAGAGAAAAAAACAAACGAGAAAAATCACTGGAAAAAAAAAAAAATCCCTGAAAATGGATTGTACATTTGTGTCTGTATCAAATGAACAGAAAAGGCCAGAAAGCAAAGGGAAGCCAGAAACACAGATGCTTTCCTGCTCTTGCTTTTCACAGAATCACTGAAACATGCAGGTTGGCAAAGCCCCTCAGGAGCACCAAGTCCAACCTAGAACCCTACTCTAGAAGATTCACCTTAACCCACATCCCCAAGCACCACATCCAAACCACCCAGGGTGGCTGACTCCACCACCTCCCTGGGCAGATCATGCCAGTCCCTGACCACTCTCTCCATGAAAAACTTTTTCCTAATGTCCAATCTAAACCTTCCCAGCCTCAGCTTGAGGCCATTCCCCCTTGTTCTGTCTCCAGCTACCTGTGAGAAGAGAGCAGCAGCAGCCTCTCCACAATGTCCCTTCAGGTAGCTGTGGACAGCAATGAGGTCTCCCCTCAGCCCCCTCTCTTTCACACCAACCACCCCCAGTTCCCTCAGTCTCTCCTCATCAGATCTATTCTCCAGGCCCTTCCCCAGCTTTGTTGCCCTCCTCTGCACTGGCTCCAGCACCTCCACATCTCTCCTGTATTGCAGTGCCCAAAACTGGACACAACACTCCAGGTGTGCCCTCACCAAAGCCAAGTCCAAGGGGACAATCTCCTCCCTGCTCCTGCTGGCCACAGCCAGGATGCCATTGGCCTTCTTTCAGGTTGGAGGAGGCCTTGAGTGAGCTGTACTAGTGGGAGGTGTCCCTGGCTATGGCAGGGGGTTGGAACTGGATGATCCTTGAGGTCCCTTCCAACCTTACCATCCTATGATTCTATGATTCTTGGCCACCTGAGCACTCTGCTGGCTCATACTCAGCTGCCTACTACAACCCCCAGAAGCAGGCCTCCATGTAGGCATTTTCTGCAGTCACTGCCTAAGCTGTTATGCAATCCTGAAAAGTTCCTCTCTTTAGTATGGTTACAGTTGGGAGGAAACTTGGGAATTAGTTTTTGTTCTTGTACAATGACATTACTTGTGGTGAGACTGCCCTCTTCCTGGCTTTCTGGCGTGCAGCTCTCACAGGAGAACTGCACCATGACAAGGGAAAGTACTAATTAATCTTCTGTCTGGTTTTAATTCCTAAATTAGAAATACATTAGAAACAGATTCACCCATCCAAAGTTCTGGGCATGCTTTCCAAAACACCCAGCTCTCCAGTAACACTAAAACCCACCAAGCCAATAGTCTCAGTAATGACCCAGTCTCCCTCTCTGCCTTTAAGGGAAGCTATCTGTTATTTTGAATCCTTTCCCTATTTGAAAGGGAAGGAACAAGAAGTGTTGCCAGTGTCTAGCTGGATTTGTGGTACTCTCTGGAGCACTAAACACAAGGTAAAAGGCACAGACAGTTCCAGCTGAGTTCCTGTGCAAAACCTTACACCAGCACATCTCTCCCCTTTATAGGAAAGCCACCTCTCAAGTAAAATCAGAATCCCTCTTGAGTGGATTCAGACATGAAAGAGGCAAGCTCTGCTTCCTTCAGATGCACCTGGCACTCAGAATGACACAATGGTATTTCTCCTTCCTTCTAAAGGTTCTTTTCAAAGGACTGGATGCTGCTCATGCTATTCTGTAGCTTCCCCCCCAGACCCTACTCCTACTTTGCTGTGATTCAGAGGAACAGGTTGTTACTGTTAGTGACACTGCTCTGCAGTTTGCAGTGCTCTGTCCTCGCTACTGCTGCATGTAGCCAAATTCTTCATTTCCTCTGTGAAGAAACTCTTACAGAACCATAGAACAGTTTGGGTTGGGACCTCCAAAGCTCATCCAGTCCAAGTCCCCTGCAGTCAGCAGAGACATCCTCCACTAGATAAGGTTGCCCAGAGCCCTGTCCAACCTCACCTTGAATATCTCCAGAGATGGGGCCTCAGCCACCTCCTTGGGCAACCTGTTCCAGTGTTCCACCACCCTCATGGTGCAAAACCTGTTCCTAACATCCAATCTAAATTTGCTCTGCTCTAGTTTGCAGCCACTGCCCTCAAACTGTGCCTGTAGGCCTTTGCAAACAGTCTCTCTGCAGCCTTCCTGTAGGCTCCCTTTGGTCTCCCCAGAGCCTTCTCTTCACTGCTACTCTGTTATCTCTCCATGAACCATCCTTTAAACCCTGCCTGATTCTTGCAGAGCTTGCAAACTCCTGCTTCCTCCACACCTCCACCAAACCTCGCTGCCAGCCAGCATCAGAGACTCACCCACAAGGTAAGCCAAGGAAAGACCTAACAGATGACACAGCAGGGTACACACACTCCCAGAAGCTGAGAATTCTGTTGCTCAGAACTTGCCACTGCTTCTGCTGAGCCATCTTCCTCACCTCTGGGTACCTCTCTCTTTTTATTGCACTTCACGGAGACCATATTTTAAAACTCCCTGTGCCAAGCACACTATCAAAAGAGATCTGGAAATCTGTAGTGAGTTTTAAGCCTTGCAGTGTGCTGTTTACCAAAGATCATACAGGCTCAATACCAGCACACAGACTTCTCATCAGCTAAAAACTGACAAAAGCAGTAGCCTTTAAAAGCTTAACTGCTTGAAAAGGAAGCACCTCCCGGCCCTCACCTTTCACAGCCCACAGTCTGGATGCCTTACTAAGTTGACTGGATGCCTTTCTGGTTGACTGCTGTTATTTTGCTGAGTGCTGGGACAGGCTGTCTGCTGGCAAGAGGGTTCCAGCCACCCTCCTCTCACGTTTGACTTACTATGCCCGTTTTGTTTTAAAGGCTTTTTGCATTGCCCTGCTCTTTTACATTCTGACCACTCTTTTGTCCCTTTCGACTTCCTCTGCACCCCCATAGCTATTGCTGTCTCTTGTGCTAAAGAAGTACAGACCAAAATGCAGCCCAGACAGCAACTGTGTGCTGGGCTGCAGCAAGAGCAGTGTGGGCAGCAGGGCAAGGGAGGGGATTCTGCGCCTTTGCTCTGCTCTCCTCAGACCCCCACCTGCAGTCCTGTGTGCAGTTCTGGAGCCCCCAGCACAGGAAGGACATGGAAGTGTTGGAGTGGGTCCAGAGGAGGCCACAAAGATGCTGAGAGGGCTGCAGCAGCTCTGCTGTGAGGACAGGCTGAGAGAGTTGGGGCTCTGCAGCCTGCAGAAGAGAAGGCTTCCAGGAGACCTTAGAGTAGCCTTCCAGGATCTGAAGGGGGCTGCAGGAAGGCTGGGGAGGGACTATTGACAAGGTCTGGGAATGCCAGGACAAGGGGCAATGGGTTTGAACTGGCAGAGGGGAGATTCAGACTAGATGTTAGGAGGAAGTTGTTTGCAGTGAGGGTGGTGAGACACTGGCACAGGTTGCCCAGGGAGGTTGTGGCTGCTCCCTCCCTGGAGGTGTTGAAGGTCAGGTTGGAGGAGGCCTTGAGTGAGCTGTGCTAGTGGGAGGTGTCCCTGCCTATGGCAGGGGGTTGGAACTAGATACTCCTTGAGGTCCCTTCCAACCTTACCATTCTATGATTCTGTAAATCAGTACACAGGAGGACTTCTTAAATAACAGTATTTACCCCAGGTCCAGCCCAGCCTAGCTACTATTTCCATGCCAACACACCAAGCAAACAGCATTGTCTTTTTCCCTCCCAAGCCAAATATCATCATCCCATACAAATATACTCCTTGCAGGTGTACTTACCAGTGCTTCAATCCCTTGCTGCTATCCAGCCTGACCTTTGCTCCTGCTCCTGTCTCTTGCTGACACACCCCAAATTCCCACTGTGATGATCTTGGAGGTCTCTCCCAACCTGGTTGATTCTATGATTCTATGGCACACAAACAAAAGATACTGCAGCAGACCTGCAAGGAGGTCAAGCATCATAGGAAGGGCAGTTAGTGTATCACACGCAGCCTTTCCCCACACAACACTGAACTCAAAGCAGAGGCTTGTCCTTCCTGGCCTTGCAGCCTCCTATCCCAGCCTTGGGTACCCAGAGCCACATCAGGAAGAGGTGCAGCAGTGCACATATGCATACAGCCTCTGCAAGTCACCAGGCATGACACAACTCACTCCCAACTTGTGCTTAATAGAAGGGGGTCCTTTCTTTATTTTGGAAAAAGGCCTGATAGTTAAAATCTGTGCTCATTGGGCTATTATTTTATAGAGATCTGAAAGATCTCCTCTATAAAGGCCTCTATACAGAGATATTCTTTAGAAGCACAGAATGGTAGAGGTTAGAATATAATTTTGTCTCTTCTTGTAAGTGCCAAGAATGCCTAACAAGCTAAACGTTATGCAGGGGACACGACAGGGGAAACAATTCTGCACACCAGTTCAAATTTGGAGGGCTTCTTTGAAGTGATTTCATCATTACTTCTCCTAAGAGGTAAATAAAGTTCATTAGAATCCAAAGTAACATGTGCCAAGATCTCAAACCAGCTTATGGTTGTAATGCTTGCAGAGTGATGAGGAAGAATGCTTTGTTTCTCTCTCTTTGGTGGGATGGCATTTTGCCAGCTTAGAATCATAGAATCATAGAATGGTAAGGCTGGAAGGGACCTCAAAGATCATCCAGTTCCAACCCCCTGCCACAGGCAGGGACACCTCCCACTAGCACAGCTCACTCAAGGCCTCATCATAGAATCATAGAATGGTAAGGTTGGAAGGGACCTCAAGGAGCATCTAGTTCCAACCCCCTGCCATAGGCAGGGACACCTCCCACTAGGACAGCTCACTCAAGGCCTCCTCCAACCTGGCCTTCAACACCTCCAGGGAGGGAGCAGCCACAACCTCCCTGGGCAACCTGTGCCAGTGTCTCACCACCCTCACTGCAAACAACTTCCTCCTAACATCCAGTTAAGGAGGAGTCCATAAGGAAGAGTCCTGTGTCCAAGATCTGGACCCCTCACTTGAAGAAAGATGTTGAGGTGCTGGGAGGTGTCCAGAGAAGGGCAGCAAGGCTGGGGAGGGGCCTGGAGCACAGCCCTGTGAGGAGAGGCTGAGGGAGCTGGGGGTGTGCAGCCCAAAGAAGAGGAGGCTCAGGGCAGAGCTCATTGCTCTCTACAGCTACCTGAACAGAGGTTGTAGCCAGCTGGGGTTGGGCTCTTCTCTCAGGCATTACTGACAGGAGGGGACACAGCCTCAAGCTGCACCAGGGCAGGTTCAGGCTGGATGTTCTTAAGAAGTTCTTCCCAGCAAGAGTGATTGGCATTGGAATGGGCTGCCTGGGGAGGTGGTGGAGTCCCCATCCCCAGAGGTGTTTAAGAGGAAGCTGGATGAGGCACTTAGTGCCATGGCTTAGTTCATTACAAGTTGTTAGGTGATAGGTTGGACTGGATGATCTTGAAGGTCTTTTCCAACCAGTGAGAAGTCTCCTCAGTGCCGACTCCTAGCAAGCTGCATCCTGTGGCTCACCGCCTGGGTGCTGAACAAGGCAGCTGACAAATTAACAGGTGACCTGCATTAAAATTTCCCTGAGCCTCAGCATACCTTTCTATTTGCAAAAAAACAGCAGTGGGAGAGAGGGCTGAAAACTTCAGAGGAGGAACGTGCCAAGCTGCCAATCTGCAAATAAATGGAAGCTGATTCATCCTGCCCAGCGGGTTCTCATATCAGCACTCTGCTACTGCCGCTGAAATATGTTGGTTCAGCTGTCTGGCTGCAGCAGCTTAGTGGCCAGCACAGCTATCCAGTGCGTGCTTGAGAGAGGAAAAAGCCAAACAGGAAGTGCTGTCCTACAGCTCCTACCCCCCACCCAGGTTCTCCACTTGTTTACTTGCTGCAATCACTTGGCTCTGGCTGTAGCAAGAGGCCAGGGAAGGTTGCAAGGAGTTTTGCGTCTTGAGTGTTGGGCAGCGCTGACACAGGCACTGCCTGAACCCTTCCCTTAACCTTAAGAGTTTTGGGGATGGGTTGTGGTTTTTTTTTTTTTCCTCCATGGCATTAAACCGTTGGNAGGGGAGATTTAGACTGGATGTTAGGAGGAAGTTGGGTGGTGAGACACTGGCACAGGTTGCCCAGGGAGGTTGTGGAGCACAGAATCACCCAGCATTGGGTGATTCTGTGCTCCACAACCTCCCTGGAGGCCTGAGCTGATGGAGCAGGTCCAGAGGAGGGCCACGAAAATGATCAGGGAGTTGGAGCAGCTCTGCTACAAGGACAGGCTGAGGGAGCTGGGGGTGTTCAGCCTGGAGGAGAGGAGGCTCTGGGGAGACCTAATTGTGAGATTGTTTACAAAGACCTGCAGTGACACAATGAGAGAAGAGTAGATTCAGGTTGGACATTAGCAACAAGTTCTTTACTGTGAGAGTGAACACTGGAACAGGTTGCCAGGGAGGTGGTTGAGGCCCCATTCCTGGGGGTATTCAAGATGAGGCTGGAGAGGGCTCTGGGCAGCCTGATCTAGTTGAGGGTGTCCTTGCTGACTGCAGATGGGGATGGACTGGATGAGCTTTGGAGGTGTCTTCCAACCCAAATCACTCTATGACTTTATGCAGGCAAATCAGAAGTCCTCCACATGCTTCTGGCACTTTAGCAAGGTGCTCCCACCAAATTCTATCACATTTCTGCTAAAGATCTAAATGGCTGTGGCTAGTCCTACATATTGCTGAAAGCATCCAACGTCCTAACTGCTACCACCACAGCAGTACCACAAATTTGACAATGTTTGGAAAGCAACATTCAAAATTTCTGCCTCCTCATACGGTTTAGGAAAGATACAACTGAAGCTGTGTTTTGAAAGAGCAGTTTGGGTTTTTTGGAGGGTGGGAAGGTCACAGTCTTTTAAATATTTGTGCAAAAGGGAGCAAATGAAGACCTGGAGATAACTTTTTCCCCCCCTCTCATAAAAATCTGTAATGTGGAGATAACCAGAACCATCTTTTACATCTTAATAAAATAGATTCATTCAGTTGTCAACCAGGATGACAAACTATGTGGAAAAGAGAAATGGAAAAGATGGAGGTTTAGAATCATAGAATGGTAAGGTTGGAAGGGACCTCCAACCTTGGAAGGATCAGCTAGTTCCAACCCCCTGCCATAGGTAGGGACACCTCCCACTAGTACAGTTCACTCAAGGCCTCCTCCAACCTGGCCTTCAACCCCTCCAGGGAGGGAGCAGCCACAACCTCCCTGGGCAACCTGTGCCAGTGTCTCACCACCCTCACTG
>VWZE01001605.1:0-32342 GCA_013396675.1 Eubucco bourcierii | reverse complement strand
CCTCCATGCATTCCAGAAATCTTCTGGATTGCCTTCTGGATGTGGTTGAGGCCCTGGAGATGTTCAAGACCGCACTGGATGTGGCCCTGCTGGAGGTGCCCTCCTGCTCTAGTTGGAGGTGTCCCTGCTGCCTGACAGGGGGTTGGACAAGATGAGCTTTGAGAGTCTCTTCCAACCCAGTGCAAGCTGTGACTCAGAAATCCACCCAATTGTAAAAACCCACCCAGCCACAGCCAGTGGTCCCTGATGCTATCTGCACTGCTGTGAGGAGGTCTCATGGCCATTATCTCTGCTCTTTGATGCCCACAGGATTGTTTTTCATTCCCTCTTACTGTTTCCTTCTTGAGTCACTCCCAGAAGGCTCTGTAAGGTCGCAGTGTTACCACTCAGCCAGCAGCGGCTGCAGCTGGCTGTAAGTCAGCTTTGCAAACCACATGCAGAGCATGTCCCAGCAGAAGGATGTGCACTCTTCACCTGGGCACTCTGCAGTGCCCTGCTGCTCCACACCAGCCACTGGACCCAGCCTTTGGTGGAGCCTGGGCTGAGCTCAGGGGGAAGCTGTCTGCAGTGGACCCCCAAGCGGGGAAGCGCTGGGCCGGGGGAGGCGATCAGCACTTCTGCGGCGTCCTCAGCTGGGTGGAGGTCTGAACTCCACCTCAGCCCTGGCAGCAGTTGGCTTCACAGCACCCTAGTCTAGGGCCTCTGTTTGCAGGTGGTGTGGTGCTTTGTACCACTTCTGAGCACAATCTTTGCTGCTGCCTTGCTTTCTTGTCTTGGTCAGAATGCTGCACAACCACATACTCAGGCTCCCCAACATGAGTCATGTCTGCCAGCATGGATCTCTGCAAGATGCCTCTGCACAGAGGTGCAGAACCAAGCAGGAAGCGTGGGGGAAGACCACCCTAGCACACCACCACAGCTTGCTTGCTGGAGAAAACAGACTCTCAGGAGAGCAGAGCACTAGTGAGGCTGCACAGGCCGTTCATCAGCTTCCAGGAAAGGTGTAGTGGGTTCATTGTGCCTCCCAAAACCCTGCCCACTGGCCTGGCTGCCACGGGAGCTGCCCCTCTATGAAATATGTCCCCTCCATGCATCTGCAGGGAGTTGAGGCTACGCTCTGGGAGGGTAACCTCACACAGGGACTCAAGGCACTGGAACATGACCCACTCTGTGCAGCTGGGTCCCAAATCTCACCTGGCTTGTGTCATGTTGGGAGCTGTCTGGTTTCAGACCCACTGTCTGGCTTTTCCCATAGATTGAGTCCTGCACTGGGAGAGCAGCTGCATTACTCATGCATAGTTTCAGAACTGTGGCTGGACTGGATGGATTCTTGCTCCCCTAGACATGACTTCACCCTCTCTATCTCCACCGCCTCATGCACGCTCATGGCCAGAGAGGATCCATCCACGCCGCCCTGTCACCAACAGAGCCCTCCCCTACCACCTGCGAAGTGGAAGGGTCAGGGTGTGTAGAAGTGGCCCAGGCAGGTGCTGTCTCTGGGTTCCTACTCGTCAGTAAATCAGCTGCATCCAGCTTCAATCCCTTGGCTTTTCTTACTGCGTTCTTTCATTCCTCATTATGTAAACAGGGAAAAATGTGTTGGTATGGCACAACCCTACAACAGCCTATACAATTATGTCTTCAAACTGAACAAGCCAAAACCATTTTGCACTCAGTGACTCCTGATTCTGCCACAGCACAGCCACCTGGGCGTTTTACTCACGCAGGAGGAAGTCATAATTAGCAGTGTGCTATTAATTGCTGAAACCCTCTGGTATGCTGTACTGTCCCTGAAGAATGCAAATGCTTAGGCAGCCCAGTCCATCCCAAGCCCTACAATTCTCCATCACCAAATTTCTAGAACCAAAACCATATTCAGAAATTGTTCCATCCTACTCCTGGTGCTTCCTGGCTCTGTTTCCTGGCATCCCTTTCCAAGCCTGTTTGGGACAATTGCCTTGCATGCAGCAAAGAACACCTGTGAGACTTTGCTTCATTTTTTAAAGGGTTATTCTTTCTGCCCCTTTGCTCTGCTCTCCTCAGAGCCCACCTGCAGTCCTGGGTGCAGTTCTGGAGCCCCCAGCACAGGAAGGACATGGAAGTGTTGGAGCCAGTGCAGAGGAGGCCACCAAGATGCTGAGAGGGCTGCAGCAGCTCTGCTGTGAGGACAGGCTGAGAGAGTTGGGGCTCTGCAGCCTGGAGAAGAGAAGGCTTCCAGGAGAGCTTGGAGTGGCCTTGCAGGGTCTGAAGGGGGCTGCAGGAAGGCTGGGGAGGGACTACTGACAAGGTCTGGGAATGGCAGGACAAGGGGAATGGGTTTGAAGTGTCAGAGGGGAGATTGAAAGTGGATGTTAGGAGGAAGTTGTTTGCAGTGAGGGTGGTGAGAGACTGGCACAGGTTGCCCAGGGAGGTTGTGGCTGCTCCCTGCCTGGAGGTGTTCAAGGCCAGGTTGGAGGAGGCCTTGAGTGAGCTGTGCTAGTGGGAGGTGTCCCTGCCTATGGCAGGGGCTTGGAACTGGATGAGCTTTGAGGTCTCTTCCAACCTTACCCTTCTATGATTCTATGATTCTCCTGTCACTGCTCAAAACCCCCAAACTACAAACCTCTATTGGGAAATAGTAATTTACACATCTTTCACACTTAATAGCTGTTTCTAGTAGGCTGCCTCTGTCCTTAGGATTTAATTAAATCTCTCACAGAAAACAGAATTTGCTAGCACTTGACCTTTGTTTTCAGGGCCCCCAAACACAAAGGGCATTTAGAATCAATGACAATGCACAAAACACAACACACTGCCCTCAGTGCCCAGGGCCTCACAAAGCTCATCCTTTACATGGGCTGCAAAAGGATTCAAATGAAGGCTCAGTGCTTGTCTGGGTCCTCTCCTGAAGAATCACAACCACAACTTCAAGATGATTTTACATTGCACAGCCCACCAGCAGGCGATGAGCATCACCCAAGTTAGCTTTCCCTTGCATGACCTTCACCGCCCTCTCAGCTGGAAGGGACCCTTGGGGAAAGCTGATTCAGGGAAAGATGCTGCCAAGTGGCCCTGGACTGTGTAGAAGTGAGTGAGAAGCTCCAGAGAAGAGTTTTACCTCTGGCTGTGCTAATAAGGGACAGTAAGGCAGACATTGAATATACTCCTGGAATTAGGAGCAGCTTCAAGTCTGAAACTCTTCTTAGCCCTTGCAGGGAGGCCCACAGCAGGAGAAAGCTGTGCTCTTCCTATGGCACTGCCCAGCCAGGTCCCTGCAGTCCCTTCTGTTACTCTCTTAGTCGTTTCTGGTCCCAGGAGCTGCAAGGCAGTCCAGTCCCAGCTCCTTTCCCAACCAGCAGTGGGCTACACACTCCCTGCTCCCAGCTGGGGAAGGCCTGCCTGTGCCCCCCCAGCAAACCAGAGTCTCTCTTGTGTCCTCTGCAGCAGTGCTGCTTGGCACAGCTGGCAGCCCCAGGGTTCACAGCCTGGCCTTTGGCAGAGCTAAAACCTGGGCTTTGCTTTTCTTTCAAAGTTCTTGTGGGAGCAGAAGCAGCAACAAGCAGCAGCTAGTGCAGCTGGGGCAAATACTTTAAACAATTCACTTTCTTCTGGAACTTAGTTTTTGCCGCCCTGCAGAAGGGTCACCAGGTTTGCTTTGGTATTTTCAGATGCCCTCTGTACTGTTGCTCAGTACCCTGCTGAGGGGCCTCCTGCATCTATGGCTTCTGGGATGCTACAAATCCCATATTTTGAAGCCTTCTGTAGGAAAAGCAGGAAGTGCCTGTGTCAGAAAGCCAGGAAGAGTGGGGTAGATGCAGTCCACAGACAGGGTGGCACTGGTCCCATTTCCATCCTCCCTGTTGGTCAGACCGGCAGAGACTCCTCCAGATCAGACCATGCTCGTGGGTCGCTTACGCCGCAGGGCCGCTGAGGCCTGTCTGTGGCCCTGCCTATCTCCCTGCACGCATCTGGTGCAGCTCAGCCCTGCCCGTGCTGGAGCCTCTCCGGGAGCCGTGCGCGGCTGTGTGAATCACCGAGCTGCTGCCAGGCAGGCTGCAGTGCTGCGAGCCCCTGCCCTGGGGCTCTCGGCTGCTGGGCTGGCGCAGGCAGGGGCCTGATCCGGCAGCTGGCTGGAGGAGGGAAGGCAGCTGCGGTCCCGAAGGAAAACAGGGTGAGCCGCAGGCACATCCTGAGCCAGGGCTGCAGACGCCTGCGGAAGGCATGCTGCTGAGCTGCCTCGCCAGGGCTTCCTTTGCCTTGGCTTTCCTACCGCCAGAAAGAGGAAAGAGATTTGGAATCCAAACCCACACTCAGCCCCGAAGCGCTCCGCACTCGACAGCAAGAGGCTCTTCTTCTCCAGCAGTTTTGTGTCATCTATTAAAGCTGTTTCCAGCTTGCTGGAACCAGGAATAGCCAGGGAATGTTAAGTCCTGCAGCCCGTGGCTGTGCTCACCATTGCTCTGAGACACATTTCTAGGCAAGCCTAGAGGCCTCCACAACTACATCAGATGTTTAGATCAAGAAATGCTGTGCTCAGAGGTAGAAAAATTCTCTCTCCTGGCGTGTCCAGGAACAGGCAATGCTCTGCGGCTGAGCTCCTCTGCTCCTTCCCATCCCATGTGCAAGCCACTGCTGGCTTCCTAATTCTTTGTCCCTAGTTTTGACCTCTGATTGACTTTGAAGTTTACATAGGAGGAGAAATAGGGAGGCAGCTGCTAAAACAAGCCAGGAGAGATCAAACAGTTCCAAAAGAATTAAAAACAAACAGCTTTTATCTCTCGTGTTTACCAATACATTAGCAGGCCCAGCCAGATGGAGAGATAGAGGAGCTCACATCCATCCACTGAAACGGCAGCGCCCAACAGCCCGGCGAGGGAATACTGTTTAGATGAGCACAGCACTGGAGGAGAAGGAAATTAGGAGAATTAGGAAATACCAGATTAAGATTGCAATGCTAATTCCTTTCTGCCACTGGGTGTGATTATCCTGTGTTGTACAGAATGAGGCATGCATCCTGTGGGAAAGTCTGGAATCTGGCTGTGTCGTACAGGGGTTGGTGATGCACACGGGGAGGGACAGAAAAGGATTACCCAGAGAGCCTTAAATCTGCCATTTCCTGACACAGCAGGAGCTGCTGCTGTAGCTTAAATGGCACTGATGGCTTGGGGACCTCCAAGCTGGCTTGTCAGGGCAAAGAAGCTAGAGAAGGGAAGCCCTCTGCAACGTGTGTAGAGAAACACAGATCCTTGCCACCCACCCCAGTGGCCCTTGTAGGCATTGATTCCATCAGCTTTGGAGTGTAGGTTCCTTGTCAGGCACAAGTAGGAGTTACTTGCTCCAGATCCTGCCACTGGAAGGCCAGTTAGTGGAAATTTATTTCCTCTGCCTTACTAACTCTTCCTAACTCCCTTCTCTTGTAAATGCAGTTAAGAAATTTCACCTGCTTTTGCTGTGTGGTTTCTCCTAATGCTTCCTCCTCTACTCCTGTTTCAGCATCAGTGAGAACCCAGGACTTGAACATGGTGCTCTTGTCCAGTCACTGCAGTGCAAGCCTGCCCTGGAGAAACCAGCAGTGGTAGTTCCCAACCCTTGCCATGAGTGACTCTGACACAGACATTCACAGAACACAGGGTGATAAAATTTTGCCTCCAAGGTGAATGATTTTGCCTTTCAAATGCCTGCTGCAAACACTCAGGATGCTGAACTTCCCCAAAGATGTCAGATTCCCAAATACATACAAATATTTCTAAAGTTATCACACAAGTATGAATCATTATCTAAACCAGAATGAAAACTACTTATTTCCTTTTTTGATGTAATGAGATACCCCTAGCCTGTATAATCCCAACTCTGAGGTGCTCTGTGATGTGGGGCAGAGGCAGACCTGGCTGTGTACTCTGCTGCCCCTTGGCACTGCTCCTGCAGCTCACCCCCACAGCTATCCAAGCTGGCTAACTTGGATCTGCTTCCTCAGATGCTGGTAAGGGGCTGAATGATGCCTGCAGATCATACCAGGCCACAGCTCTGTTACCTATCGTTTTGCCACTCTGCTGCACACAGTGAAAAGGAGCAGGCCATGGGATAGAAACAGAGCACATGGACATGGGCAAAAGGAAGACTTCCTCTCTACTAGAGAAGGGCTGACCCCACCTTCTCTAGCCCAGTGTAAGATGCTGTTCATAACCAGTGCCTTGGCCCAGTGCTTTCCTCTCTATCTGGAAGCTCTTAGCTCTGGAGACATTGGAGCATTGTTGGTGCAAGCCAGACTGGTCATAACCCTGCTCAGGACTATCCTCTTCAAGCACCTCAGGAAAGCACTACCCAATAAACAAAGAAACAAACTAATGGTGGTCTAAGGTTGATGGTTGGACCCAATGATTCCAAAGGCCTTTTCCAACCAAAAGGATCTCATAGCTCTATGGCAAGCTCTTGTCTCTCTTACAGGCTGTAAACCATTGTCTCTCCTGCATGCCATAGCCATTGTGTCCCCTACAGGCTGTTACAGCCACTGCCTCTCATCCAGACCAGAATGAAGTATAGAAAGGGCCATGTAGTATATATAAACGGAATGGTGAATTTCACAGAGGCTCTGGAGAGCAGAGGATCACTATGAGCAGACGTAGCTTTATCTAGTGGGCGTTAGCTGAAGCAACTTGTGTCCAGCTATCTTCTCCATCTGCCCCTTGGGCATAAAGGCAATGAAAGAATTCCTGAAGAGGGAAGGAAATTGCTTTGGTGGGGATCAGACTGTGAGCGTGTGCAATGTGACGTCCTAAGCACTGTCCGGCAGGCATCGCCACAGCAGCCTTGCCAAGATGTTAACTGTCCCCAGGGCTGGAGCTCCGTGCCTAAAAAACATCTCAGCTTCATTGTGGGACAAATGTTCTGAGAGTGGCCAAGCCTGCTGGTCCCAGCTGAAAGTGCAGTGCTGAGTAGCTCTGAGACAGGCCCTGGGTTTCATTTCAAAGCTCTCTCCTTGCAAGTAGCAGCTGCTGGTGGCGTCATTGCAGAGACAGGAAGTGCAACTCTACAGCTCCAGTACCTGGAGTCAGTGCAGAGCTCCAAGGTCAACTTTGCAGCTTGAAATGAACTGATCCTCTACAGGAGCACTTAGCTTTGCATAGCTCCTTGCCCTTCTGAAAATGCCAGGTTGTACCCTAGAGACAGGCTTAGCACAATGACCCTTGTGTGGTACAACTCAGAGCTGTGTGTCGTAGTCCTTGCATGGAAGCCTGCAGGTGGTGAGATGTCGTTTGTCATCTCTCACCTCCCACAAACACAGAGGTGACTCTGTGCTGTTTGCTGAAGCAAGGTCAATCAACATCCTGTTCAAAAGACTCATGGTGAATAAAATACTCCAAAGCACAGAGGGCTCCCAGTCTGACTTCTGCTACACAAGAAGCATTCATCATGCCATTCATCACCCCAGTGCTGAGCATCATGAGAAACAATATTCCAAAGCAGAGAAGAAAATGGTCACACTTTGAGAGTCAGGACTTTACCCCAGCTACTGAGAAAACTCTGACCACACCAATTGCCATCTGCATCAACCTGCTGCTGATGGAGAGAGCAAGAGGCTCAGACCAGCCAGGTCGCTGCTGTCCAGTCAGTGAAATCACTCATCCTTTCTCTCTGATACCTCCCCTTTCCAGCAGACTGAGAAGAACCCCTCTAAGCACATATTAAAACACCTGATTTGCTGTAGTTTTCATGGTGGGAATTGTATCCAGGTGTCTGGGTGCTGATTTTGGCTGAAGAAGGTGAGACTGTAGAGGAACACTCAGAATTACAACCACCATCATAGCCACACTGGATTACTGAAGCAGGGAGGTGATCAGCATTTCCCAGGACACCAGTAACAAATCAAGCTCTTTTCTTGTGGTAATCTTCATTTCCTACCAGTATGTTTCTCATGTAAAACACAGTAGCCAATGTTCACCCACAGCCTATACCCACGAGCATTTCAGGATCAGACACAAGAGTGACCTTCTCTGCTGAAGGTACTGTTGTCTTTGCTGTGATGCTCCCAGACAGAGTTCTTGGGAACAAATATAAGAGCAGATAACAATAAATAGTGTTGGGGAAAAAACAATCACAACAAAAACAAACCCAAACAAACAAAAGGCAACACAAAACTGCAGAGGAGTTACTGAACTGCAGCGGCCGAAAGCTGAGCCTTCATCAAGAGTCCATCCAGATGTCTCCAGGCAGAGTGCAGCTCAAGGGCCTGCACACCTGTGCTGGTGGTGAGAGGTAGCAGCTGCCTCATGGCCCTTCTATCGCTGCTACTGGATCCTGAAGTCCTTGTGTACCTCCAGAGGATGCTGTCTGGGCATCTCAGTTATCAAAGCTGTCTTCCAAAGCACGAGAAGCTGGCAACAGCTGGATGAGTTGTGAGTAGGGGAGAGCAGCTCTGGTCCTGTGTCTGCACAGCTGCTTGCAGAGTGCTGTTTATCCTGACACACCTTACAGGCTGCTCCTCACTGTCAAAAGGCTTCTCTTGGCTCTGCAGTATTTGAAAGAGCCAGGCCTGTGCACTGCTTTCTCTGACTGCTCTGAGCACCATCAGCCTACTGCTTGTGTGTGAGCTGCCCCACAGTGACCAAGGAGCATGGGGTGGCTGTGTCAGGCGGTGAGGTGCTGTGCCCCACGTGCTGTCCATGTCCTGCCCCATGTGCCCGCACGCTCCTGCGCACAGCACCTCTTGGGTGGCATGGACCAGGGAGCAGCTTCACCCCTCAGTGCCAGGGCAGTTCTGTGGCAGCCTTGCTGCAAGAGCAGGAGAGGAGAACCCCAGCCAGCTGCACTCCGGAGGATGCCAGCCAGCAGTAAAGGGCAACTGATGAGGAACCTGCAGAGCAGGGAGCCATCCTCTGAGAGGAAAAAAAAAAGATCTCCTTGGAGGCTTGGACAAGTTTTGTTTCTAACTGCCAGGGCACATGCTGACATCTGCGCTTGGTAATGGTGCCAAAGCACATCTGGGCTCGCCCATGCTGAGGAACTTTCTGGCTTGGAGAGAGAAGAAAAAGCAAGCAGGTAAGCCACAGGCTCCTTGCTGCCTTCTATTTTGGCCTCTCGCCTTTCTCCTTGTTCTGAGCAGCTCAGGTGGGAGGCAGAGAAGCAGCTGCAGCCGCAAAGCCCTGCGATGCGCCACAGAAACTGGAAGCAGCGACCTGCACACAGGCACAGTGAGCAGCAGCTCCCCTACGAAGCAGGGAGGTGAGGCAGGGCACGGCAACCACACCAGCAGCCGGCAAACTGCTCCAGGTGCCTCCGGGTTGGCTGGCCTGGCCTCTCACACCTTCCTGGAGAGAGGTGTGGAGCTGCTGCTTGCTCCCAGCCCTGCCCTGCCCCTTGATAGAGTTTTTCCATGCACAGAATGCTTGCCTCTGGGAGGTGAAGAATTCTCCTCCCATAAACAGTGAGCGTGCTCATATTTTATTGTTAAAAGTTAGTAAGGAATAGCATTCATTATGTCTTTCATTATTAGAAGGTGGTGTGTAATTTGTGTAGACACACTGGATTCTCTGCCTCTGCCTGGCACAGCTGGCTTTGCTTTCCTGGTGAGGAAGGCTCTGTGCTTGGGAAGGTGTACATCCGCCCTCCAAGGAGCTGCCAGGCCTTGGGACCCAAGTGCTGTCCTCCTGCACTGTGCCAAGGGAGGAAATGCCATTGGTGATGACTGCCTTGGGCTGAACTGAGGATGAGCAACAAAACCTGAGGAATTCTGACACTGTCTGCCATAGCAAACTCCTGGCCAAGCTGGCAGCCCTTATCTGTGACAGGGACACTCTGTGCTGGGTTAAGAACTGGCTGGAAGGCTGGGCACACAGACTGGTGGTGAATGGTGCCACATCCAGCTGGCACCTGTCCTGAGTGGTGTGCCGCAGGGATCAGTGCTGGACCCAGTCCTGTTTAATATCTTCACTGATGACCTGGAGGAGGGAATTGAGTCCAGCATCAATGAGTTTGCAGATGACACCAAGTTGGGAGCAAGTCTGGATCTGTTAGAGGGCAGAGGGACCTGGGCAGGCTGCACAGATGGGCACAGTCCAGTGCCATGAGTTTTAACAAGGCCAAGTGCCAGATTCTGCACTTTGGTCACAACAACCCCAAGCAGTGCTGCGGGTTGGGGACAGAGTGCCTGGAGAGCAGCCAGGTAGGGAGGGACCTGGGAGTGCTGGTTGGCAGCTGAACATGAGCCAGCAGAGTGCCCAGGTGGCCAAGAAGGCAAATGGCATCCTGGCCTGCATCAGCAATAGTGTGTCCAGCAGGAGCAGGGCAGTGCCTTCCACCTTGAGTGCTGTGTCCAGTTCTGGGCCCCTCAATTCAAGAGAGATGTTGAGGTGCTGGAAGGTGCCCAGAGAAGGGCAGCAAGGCTGGGGAGGGGCCTGGAGCACAGCCCTGTGAGGAGAGGCTGAGGGAGCTGGGGGTGTGCAGCCTACAGAAGAGGAGGCTCAGGGCAGAGCTCATTGCTCTCTGCAGCTACCTGAAGGGAGGTTGTGGCTAGCTGGGGTTGGGCTCTGCTGCCAGGCACCCAGGGACAGAAGAAGAGGACACAGCCTCAAGCTGTGCCAGGGCAGGTTCAGGCTCAGGCTGGATGTTAGGAAGAAGTTCTTGGCAGAGAGAGTGATTGGCATTGGAATGGGCTGCCCAGGGAGGTGGTGGAGTGCCCATCCCTGGAGGTGTTTAGAAGGAGGCTGCATGAGGCACTCAGTGCCATGGGTTAGTGAATTAGAAGGTGTTAGGTGATAGGTTGGACTTGATCCTGGAGGTCTTTTCCAGCCTGGTTCATTCTGTGATTCTGTGAACACAGCCTGAGAAGGGGCAATTCCTCTGCTCTCCCATTCTGGTCTCTGCTTTTTCTTGCAGAAGACATTGACTGGAGCCAGCAGACAGGTTTTTCTGAAGGCAGCTCAGCCCAGGACTTGAGGGTATCTCAGAACTGCTGAGCAAGAACATTCACCATTCAGTTAGAGCAGGGCACTGCCTGCCCCTTCCTCCTTCACCTCTTCTGTTTTCCTGTTTCTCACTGGAGGTAGAGGCTGCCTCAGGCATGGGAGTACCAACAGATCCTGCAGCTGCTAAGGCAGGATCATGCCCCAGGAAGGGCATGAGGAGTCCCAGAGTGGCCACACAGAACCCCTGGAAATCACTTTGCTGTATGGTCCTGTCACCATACCCCTGCCCAAAGTCCTCGGAGGGAGGAGCCGCTGCATGGTCTGAGCTCCTTTGCACATGCACCCAGCCTGATTAGGGCACACTCTGGTCTCCCTCAGGTGCCACTGCAGAGCATGCCCCTTCACAGCTGGAGCTGGCCCTCCTCACCACCATGTCACTGCTTTGAGGTACAGAAAGAGGACCCCCCTGGACATCTGCAAAGGGAGGTCTGCAGTTGTGGTTTCTGGTCCTAGCTGTGCTGCTGCCAGCAAGTGTGTCCTTCCCTTGCAGGAAAGCAGAGGTCTGTCAACCAGACCTGTGGCTGCCTGTGCTCAGAAAGTCTCAGGGGCCCAACAGCTGGCACTCAGCCCTTTTTCTGTCTTCCTTGTCACAGGGACCAGGAGGCTTGTGCCAACTGCTGGTGCCTACACTGGGTGAACTGGCTTGGGCTCTGGTTCATGAGGACTGGTGCAAGCGTCATGGACTCATGCAGGCTTCTGCCTACCTGCAAGGTGCTTGACACATCACAGACACCACCAACCATGCTGAAACCCCAAGCCCTCACAGAGGATCATAAGGAAAGCTACAGTTTGCCACTGGTCAGGCCAGATTCCTCAGTGAGCAGCCTGATGCCAGCAAGAGCAGGAGAGCTCAGGAAGGGGAGCCCAGCTAAAGGGCCCAGGGCATGGCACACACACAAGAAGGTAACTCTGACCTGCGTGCACCAAGGATTCTGACTCCTCGTGCTTGTGGTTTTGAGTTATCTCAGTTTTAAATGACATAAAAGATTTGCTGGACCTGACAATGCCAGCTTCATAGTGCAGACAGAATGCATCCAACCCACCCTGCACCAGCCCTGCTGTGCACTGGCAGCTGCTGTTGGCACCTGCTATTCCAGTTAGGAGCCAGATACTTTTGTCTGTGGCTTAACATGGCTTTGGATCCAAAGTGCTGAGGGCTGTTTCTATGGCAAGAAGAAATCTGTGGTAAAACCACTTTCCCCCTGAGTTAGTCATGAGACCATTTCCTTGGACACAAGAGAAGGCAAAGAACAGTTCCTTTGCTTGTCCCCTCCACCAGCTCCCACTACCGAGACCTCAGCTGAAGAGGTTCTTCACAGAAGCACAGAATGGTAGGGGTTGGAAGTGACCTCTGGAGTGTAGGGAAATATTCTATATTAACTGGATATGTGAGCAATCCAAGCTGTGCTGACTGCTAAACTGTGAGCTGAAGTTTCACAGTCTACATGAGGATGCCACCTGCAAGCAGCCCCCAGGGGAATGAGAAACAACGGCCAAGGACACAGGCTACAGCAGCCTGCAGAGGAACTACAATAACAACCTGGATTAAGGCAAAACAAGGGGAAGATTCAAAGCAAAACAAGGGTGTTCTGAGCAGATAGCCATGACCCAACCGTCTGGCTCCTCACAGCTTGTGCCTCAGCTTACACCAGTTAGAGAATTCCAGGAGAGTTTGCAGCTGGGTGATTTGGGCCAGCTGCTTGGGGCAACAGCTTGTCCCTTAATGATTTGGACCAATGGCTTTGTGATGGGCTGGCCTGAACAGTCTGCTAGAAGGGTATACAAATGCATCTTCATAGTCAATAAATTGGCATTGCTTGGATCATACTGATCTGTGTGTGGCTCTGTCCAAGATCTCCTGCTGAGAAGCTGTCCTGGGAAAAAGACCTGCTGTTCTGGAGATGACTGAGTCCAACTCCCCTGCCAAGACAGGGTCACCTAGGGAAGGTCAGGCAGGAACAAATCCAAGCAGGTCTATCTAGAGTGTCTCCAGTGATGGAGACTCCAGCACCTCTCTGGGCAGCTTGCTCCATTGTCCTGCCACCTTTAAATTAAAGAAGTTTCCCCTCATCTTTAGATGGAACTTCTGATGGTAAAGTTTGTTACCATTACCCCTTGTCCTGTCCCTGGGCACCACTGAACAAAGCCTGGTCCCATCCTCCTGACCCCCACCCTTTAAGTATTGATCAGCATTGGTGAGATCCCACTCAGGCTGCTGTTTTCCAGACTCAAAAGCCCCAATTCTCTCAGGTGTTCCTCATAAAGATGTTCCACTCCCTTCAGCTCTGCTCTGTTCTCCTCAGAGACACATTCTGTGGCTCCCTCCCAGACTGCAGGATCAAACATTCCCTTGCTGTGTCTCACAGTCTCTCATCTTTTCTGGTTTTGGCTTTTTCCAGCACGCACTCACCATTGACCAGAGCCACTTCTTCTCTCACACATTTCTTGTGTATCTGCTCTGCTACAGGCACTGACTTGCTCCTGTGTTTGGGATTGAGACTGATACTGTTTGTATGGCCTAGCTACCAGGAGATCCCTTTTCAAGGAACTATCTTGGACAAGGGACAGCAGCTAAGCAAACCCAGAGCTGTTCAAAGTGTAGAACAGCACAGAGAGATGAAAAATGTCCACTCTCGACTGTCCCAGACTGCTCAGCTTTGATGCCCCTGTTCTGTTTCATAGGTAGGGATGGCAATCCTTCACTTCATAGCATATTAGAAAGGTAAAGAAATAGATGTGTGTGTGAAGCTCCTGGATAATGTCACAAAAGCATGGAAAATCCAAGGAAGAAGCTGATGTTTTGTCCTTGGAAAATGAGGCTTGGGTCAGGGGAAGACCTCATGCAGAAAATTTCACTTCTACCACTCATCTTACAGGCTGGGTGGTGAATGGCTGGAGAGCAGCCCTGAGGAAAAGGACCTTGGAGTCTGGGTTGATGAAAAGCTCAACATGAGCCTGCAGTGTGCACATGCAGCCCAGACAGCAACCGAGTCCTAGGCTGCATCAAGAGCAGCGTGGCCAGCAGGGCAAGGGAGGGGATTCTGCCACTTTACTCTGCTCTTGTCAGACCCCACCTGGAGTCCTGTGTGCAGTTCTGGAACCCTCAGCACAGGAAGGACATGGAAGTGTTGGAGCGGGTCCAGAGGAGGGCCACAAAGATGAGCAGAGGGCTGGAGCAGCTCTGCTGTGAGGACAGGATGAGAGAGTTGGGGCTCTGCAGCCTGGAGAAGAGAAGGCTTCGAGGGGACCTGATAGTAGCCTTCCAGTATCTGAAGGGGGCCTACAGGAAGGCTGGGGAAGGATTATTTACAAGGTCCTGCAATGACAGGACAAGGGGCAATGGGTTTGAACTGGCAGAGGGGAGATTTAGACTGGATGTTAGGAGGAAGTTCTTTACAGTGAGGGTAGTGAGAGTGGGAGGTGTCCCTGCCTATGGCAGGGGGTTGGAACTAGATGATCCTTGAGGTCCCTTCCAACCTTCCCATTCTATGATTCTATGATTCTATGATTCTATGACCTTTTTCTGCCAGACATTCAATCCCCCTCCTGCTATAGTGGGACATGGGGGAAAGATTAGGGTAGAAGTGATTGCATCCCCTGCAGCAGGTGACAGGAGCAGAGATCCCCTGTTCACCAGGGAGCTCTGCTGTGGGCACCTCCAGAGGTCCAGGGTCACGCTCTGCGGGTGCGTGCACAGCAGGGCTCTGCGGAGAGGCCTCGGTAGAGTGAGCAGGGACAGAGAAATGTCAACTCCATCACCTTCAGTTCTCCCTTCAGTTAGGTTGCTTGTGCTGTGTGCTAAGTACCCCAGCACCTGGAGACACCTTGAGCAACAGGAGAAAGCATTTTCCAGTGTCAAAAGTAGAATTGTGTGCAGTATTTATAAGGTGCAAAGGAGTCCTTGTGGGGGTGGGAGGTGCTGTGCTTTGATTCCCACTATCCTGAAAAAGTCCAAACAACCCAAAACCTGTGCTTGGGGTGGGTTTCTTTGAGGGTGTAGCTGCATGCCTATGAGTCTGCAAAACGGAAAGATGTGGAACCAGCTCCTGAATTTTCTTTACCATTCTCACCACCAGCAGCATCTTCACCCTCGTTATCCTGGCTTGTTACTGAAAGCTGAAACACAACAGGAGTAAACACATGTTAAAGAGGTTTGCACCTGGGAGGTGGGGAGCAAAGCTGCTCCTCGTGCCTCTGAGCTCTGCAAGGGAAGCTTGCTGCTGCTGGGAAGCAAATCTCAGCACAGAAAGGGCAGGCCTGCCTGGGGCAAGGTGTGTGTGCAGGGAATGGGAAGAATATTCTCCTTTTTCTCCCCTCATAATTACACAGGGAATGATGAGGAACAAAATCTCCTCTAAGTTTGTCTCTCCAATTAGAAAACACATATTTGCCTTATCTTTGCTGTCGTTATGGCTAGAAACAGAAACTGAGGCTAATCAGATTCCTCACTCCTCTCTAGCCTGGGACATTTCAAATTCATATTTTCCATCCTGAGGCTTTGTCTCAGCAGAGAGAACTGAGACATTGTGTGCCTAAGGACAGCTCCCGGGAGTGCAGAGACGGCTCCGGGAGGCAGAGCCTGCCCGGCACACCGCAGCGTTTCCTTCTCTTCTCTCCTGCTTAAATCAGGGCGAGGATGGACTGTGCTGGAAATCATGGAGCCAAACCAGCACAAGTCACAGGGCAAGCCAGCTGCATTTTTAGGAAATTCCAGTTTCCCATTGGAGTGCTGGAGACTGGAGATTCCAGAGACTGGAATCACCTCCCAAGAGAAGCAGTGGAGTTCCCTCCATGGGGCAGTCTGAAGGCTCAGCTTGGCAGGGTGCTGGGCAACTCAGTTCAGCTCTGCTGTCAGCTAGAAAGGTTGGCTCAGATGGTCCTTGGGGTCCCTTCCAACCTGGCACTCTGGGACTCTGAAATCTCTGTTCCTTCTCAGACTTTTGTTGTTGCAAGTACATAAAACTCCACAGGGGCCAGCCCCAAAGACCAGAAAGCCCTAACTGCATATCCAGGCTGCTGGTCACACTGTGTGCTGCTGGTGCGTGGAACAGGCATTGACAGGACACAAATGCACTCAGCCTGGGCCCAACTTTAGCTTCTCCCACACGGAAGGTATCTTTATAATTGAGAATGGTGGGAGGAAAGATCTCATTCCAGACCAGATGAACAACTCATGTTTTCACTGATGCTGGATTTGGCTGACCTGACTTCACTGTGACCTGAGCCATTGCTCAGTGCTTTGGAAATTGCATCAACACACTTGTGCTGGAGACGCCACAGCCAGGGGGAAAAAAAAAAAGAGAGAGTTCTATTTTTAAAATTCTACTGTTCCTTTTCAAAATAGCTCCATGAAGCACAACTTTTCCTGTGGCTGTAATTTTTCAGGCTGGGCAAACTCCAGTAATGTCAGAGGCAGTGGGAACAAGGGCTCACTTGGGGCCAGCCAGAATAAAATTAACCCTTTGTTCTTTCCCAGTAAAAGTTCTTGTTGTTGTTGTTGTTGTTGAAAAGAGTCAGCACATAAACGAACATGGAAGCTTTTCTTTGCAGGAAAGAGCACACTGACAAAATATGTAGCAGTAGCAGTCTCCAAGGTGTGTAATAACACTAATGAAGAGAAACCCCACCAGAAATGCAGCTCAGTCCCTGTCACTGGGCACAACCAGGTCTTGCTGAGTGATGACTGTCACTGGAGACCTGGTGCCAGGAGGAGACTGCCAGCAGCACTGTACAAGCCTGACTGCGCCATCAGTCCTGAGACCTCCAAAGTCTTTCCTGAGTAAAATATAGTTGAGTTTCAGATTTAGCAGGGGAAAACAACACTCCAGCAGCATGGAGACCAGTGACAAGTGGTGTCCCTCAGGGGTCAGTGCTGGGACCAGTGCTGTTTAACATCTTTGTCAGTGACATGGACAGAGGAATCAGTGCACCCTCAGCAAGTTTGCAGATGACACCAAGCTGTGTGGCACAGTCACTTGCTAGAGGGCAGGGATCCATCCAGAGGGACCTGGACAGGCTGGAGAGGTGGGCCCAGGCCAACCTCATGAAATTCAATAAGGCCAAGTGTAAGGTCCTGCACCTGGGTAGGCACAATCCCAAGCACAAATACAGGCTGGGTGGTGAATGGCTGAGAGCAGCCCTGAGGAAAAGGACCTTGGAGTCTGGGTTGATGAAAAGCTCAACATGAGCCTGCAGTGTGCACATGCAGCCCAGACAGCAACCGAGTCCTAGGCTGCATCAAGNGTGAGGACAGGCTGAGAGAGTTGGGGCTCTTCAGCCTGGAGAAGAGAAGGCTTCGAGGGGACCTGATAGTAGCCTTCCAGTATCTGAAGGGGGCTACAGGAAGGCTGTGGAGGGATTATTGACAAGGTCCTGCAACAACAGGACAAGGGGAATTGAACTGGCAGAGGGGAGATTTAGACTGGATGTTAGGAGGAATTTCTTTCCAGTGAGGGTGGTGAGACACTGGAACAGGTTGCCCAGGGAGGTTGTGGCTGCTCCCTCCCTGGAGGTGTTCAAGGCCAGATTGGATGAGGCCTTGAGTAACCTGTACTAGTGGGAGGTGTCCCTGCCTATGGCAGGGGGGTGGAACTAGATGATCCTTGAGGTCCCTTCCAACCTTACCATTCTATGATTCTATGATTCTATGGCCTCCTTCAGTACTGAGCAGGAGTTCTGCAGCTGTTTTGTGCTGGGCAGTTTGACATGCTTCACACACCAAATCCACTGAGAGCTCTAAACTGAGCCACTGCTAGGTGATTTTTAACTCATGTATTGTCTGCCAGTGTCCAAACAAACCCAAAGCACCGAAAGCCCCAAGCACAGGCTGCCCTTACCAGGAGGATGTGTTTAGCTGAACGATGGACTCCAGCTTGAATGCACACCTCTGAGCACTGACCACAGGGCAGGTCCCTTGGAGTAAAGCTCTGCCCTTGACCTGCCAGCCGCAGCTCAGCTCTGATTTCAACAGGGCCCCAATTCCCATCCATCTAGCAGCCATTGACCACTCTCCTGGCAGGTCACAGAGCAGATTTGGTTTTCTCAGTACTTGTATAGGAATGGCATTAAAAAAACCCAAACGAATCCCAGGCTTCTTCCAGCTGGGTGAAGTAATGATAGCTTGCAATGGGAAAGGCTCAGCCTCTCTAGTTTGAGACCCAAACTGGCAAAGCTGGGATAGACATTCAGGCTTTGAAAACACCACATCTGTTTGTTTGTATCTACATTTAGGTTGGGATAAACAGCTCTCAGCAGAAGAAAATGCAGTTCTTGTAAGTATTTCAGCCAAAGGACAGCAATTACACCAATAAGCCACTCCTGTGCCTACCTTCAAAGCATTTGCTGGTATCAACAGTGGACCCGAGACTCAGTCCTGAGGCTTGTATGTCTTCAAACTAAGCCAGCTTGGCACTTCAGAGATCTGCTGTTGAATCAGACACTGAGAAACATCACAAATGTTTGCTAGTTGGAGTATTTCTGTCCCTCTGCTGGGAGAACAGACATTGAATACATTGCAGTGATGGTGCAAGGTCCTTCTCGAGAAAGGAGTTTCTTCACGCAGTACCTGCAGTGCTGTCAGAGGACAGACTGGACACTAATGAGTGCTTGGAAATGGCTGCAGCTCCTCAGCTGCCAGGAAATGTTGCTTTGCCAAATCACAGGAATGTGGAGTGGTGTTTTAGCTCACACAGCCCTGAGCATGCATCATCTCTAGGTGAGGCTGGAAGGCTAACTGCATCCTGGGCTGATCCCAGTAGCATGGGCAGCAGGTGGAGGGAGGGGATTCTGTCCCTCTGCTGCACTTTGCTGAGTCCCCCCTGCAGTGCTGGGTCCAGCTCTGGAGTCCTCAGCACAGCACAGACAGGGACCTGTTGGAGCAGGGCCAGAGGAGCCCACAGCAATGTTGGCAGGGCTGGAAGGGCTCTGCTGTGAGCCAGGCTGGGAGAGTTGGGGTTGAACAGATTCAATCTGGAGAGAAGAAAGCTCCAGGGACATCTTCTGGTGACCTTTTAATGCTTAAAGGGGTGGATAAAAGAGATGAGGACAGACTCTTAAGCAGGGCCTGTTGTGACAGGACAAGGAGTAATAGTTTCAAACTGAAGGAGGGAGATTTGGACTGGAAAGAATGAAGAATTTTTTAACAGACAGTGGTGAGACCCTGGCTGAAGTTGCTCAGAGCACTGGTAGATGCTTCACCTCTGGAACCATTCCAGGTCAGGTTGGTTGGAGCTCTGAGCAGCCTGCTCTAGCTGGTGATGTCCCTACTGACCACAGCAGGATTGGACTTTTAAAGGTTCCATCCAACCCAAACCCTTCTAGGACTCTGTGAAAAGCCCCAGACACAAGGATCTGAAGGAGCTTCTCCTTGACTGAGTTCTAACCCAGCTGTTCACACAGGACTCCCGTGAATGCCAGCCTCCTGGTAGCACAGGAAGGAGGATCAGGAGCACAAAAATAGCCAAAAGCTGCCTGGGTTGAGATAGGAAGAGTTTGCCAGAGTACTGCATGAGCCAGCACACAGGAGAGGAAAACACCTAAGGCTGGGAGCAGAAGAGACAGAAAGCCCCAGAAACAGGGAGTGTCACAGGCCACAGCCTCAGCTCCAGGGTGGTGATGTGAAGCTGGGAGGCTTGGCTGAGACACCTGGAGGCTGTGAGGCCAATCAGCTAGACTTGGACAGGCTAAGAGCTGAGCAGAGAGGAACCTGATGTGGTTCAGCAGGGCTCAGTGCAGAGTCCTGCACCTGGGATAGAACAACAAACTGCATCAGCACAGGCTGGGAGGTGACTGCTGGAGAGCAGCCCTGTGGAGACAGACCTGGGAGTGCTGGTGGGCAACAAGTTCTGCATGGGACAGCAATGAGCTCCCGTGGGCAAGAAGGCCAATGAGGTCCTGGGAGGCATTAAGAGGAGTGTGTCCAGCAGATACAGGGAGGTTCTTCTCCCCCTCTACTCTGCCCTGGTGAGGCCCACCTGGAATATTGCATCCACTTCTGCACTGCTTAGTTCAGGAGGGACAGAGATCTACTGGAGAGAGTCCAAGGGAGGGCTACAAGGATGCTGCAGGGACTGGAGCACTGCCTGAGGGGAGGATGAAAGGCCTGAGGATGGTTAGTGTGGAGAGGAGAAGGCTGAGAGGGGATCTGAGTAATATCTGTAAATAGCTGAGGGCTGGGGGTCAGGAAGGAAGGGACAGGAACAGGCTCTGCTCACTTATGCCCTGGCATAGGACAAGGAGCAATGAGTGGAAACTGCAGCACAGGAAGTTCCACCTCAAGATGAGGAAGAACTTCTTGACTGGAAGTATCCCACAGCCCTGGCACAGGCTGCCCAGAGAGGTTGTGGAGTCTCCTTCTCTGGAGCCCTTCCAGCCCTGTCTGGATGTGTTCATGTGTGACCTGTGCTTGGTTCTCTGTCCCTGTTCTGACAGGGGTTGGGATAGAAGATCTCCAGAGGTCCCTTCCAACCCCTGACATCCTGTGAGTCTGTGAGCCTGTGATCCATCCTTAGGCCACAGCCTGAACTCCAGACTCCACTGTCTGTTTCAGCTGCCTGTCTTCATTGGTGTTCCCTTCCACCTGAAACCTTCTAGACTCTGCTGGTCCAGAAGTTTACACCAGGAAGGAACACTCCCTAGCTACTACTTACAGTAGCTCCTCCTGTTGGCATGGGCAAAACCAAAGGGAGCCTTCTCCAAGGTACTTGAGATTTCCACAAGCAGACCAGAACATGAAGAAAGCTTTTAGCTTTACAACCAAATGCCTGTGGTGTACAAACTACCATAACAGATCACTTGTAAAGGCTCAGTCAAATGTAAGTGTGTTAGATGCTTTAAAAAGGTTAGAGAGAGCTAACAGAGCAGTGTGCTTGGGTCACGCAGTGCCCCCTGAGCGATGCAGTTTGAGTGCCGCTAGGGTCTAAAGCACTGCTGGCTTTGAGGCAGCTTTTCTGCCAGTGCTGCTGCTTGCACACTTCTGTAAAGTACCTTAACATCCATTGTTGAGAGGCACAATATAAAGGTGAATGGTTTGATTTGTGGCTGCTACTGGAAATGTTCTGCTAAAGCGTAAAATAAAAAGCATTGCCTTCATCCTTTCTCCTTCCCTTCCTTTGTCATGGATTTCTGCATTTTCATGTGGGGATTCTGTTTCCAAAGAAGCAGTATAAATATTGTGCCATACTGCAGTGGTTTCAGGCTCATTGGAATGGCCTAGTAAGAGAAACTGGCACTTTCCTCAAAGTTCAGCACAGAGTCTAACTAAACCAGGTCGCTGGTTGTAAAAGAATAACAGTGGTAAAGCCTGTACCATTCATTGGTTTGTCAAGAGGCACTCTCCCAGCTGTTCCACAGCTCTCCTGCACCCACAGGGGGAACCAACTCCATTGAATCATATAAAATACTCACAGTAGCATTCTTAAAAGCAGTAGAATTGTAGCCCATCCAACCAAAACAGCAATTACCAAACCTTGCAAACATGGATTTCAGTTTTCTCCATATCAAATTGATCACAAACCAACCAAGTTTTGGTAAACAGTTGAGATCAGCCATCCATATCATAGCCAGAATATCACTGGGTACACAAAGTGCCACACCACCCATAAAAGCTTCATCTTAGCTTCCAAAATTAATTAGCAATAAATCAACTCAGGCTGGCCCCACATTGGATACCAAATTAAAGGAATGTGGTGGGTTAGGAACTTTCCCCCCACACGCACACTATTGAGATTTACCAGACCAGCTCAGATGGTTTGGAAGCAAGCTGAAGCTCTACTTAGAGCAAGGCAAAATGTACAAGCAAGGTCTGCAAGAGAAGCATGTGGTGTCTGGGATCATCCTGTCCCTGGGAGCAGTGCTTCCTCCTTGCTCTCCCAAGAAGCCAGTGGTGCTTCAGGAGGCAGCATGTGTGGCTCTCGTCCCACTCGCAAGGAAAGAAGAGAAACCTTTTGCACTTCAAGTACCACCAGGCTGGCTAGTGAAAGGCCTAGGGCATTGCCAGCTCCTTAAGGCAAGGGCAATAAAAACACTGCATGGCCCTGAGATGGCAAGAGAGTTAGCTAGAGTAAGGAGTTTCGTTTCCCTTTTCACCAAACTATACACAACATAGTTGCAAGGATTTACAGTTACCTACTAATCAGAAATACCACAGAAATCCAAACTCCCTCCTGGACAAAGGAAACTGCCCAGAAGGGGCTCAAAGCTACCCAGTCTTACTCCTTCTACTTTCCCAGACAGGCAAACAAAACCAACCAGCACAGCTTAGGTTGTTATGTGTTAGTGGAGAGATTAAAGTGGAGGAGAAGCAAACAGCAGCAGTGTTGGAGAACCAAGCAGGACGGATTCTTTACATTTTGGCTTTTTATCCCTCTCAGCAAACCAATGAATGGTACAGACATCATCATTATTTTATTTTCACAATCAGTGATCTAATTTCTCTCATTAAAATATTCCAATTAGCCTGAAATCAGCACAGGTATAAAAAGCCAAAGAACAAACAATTCATTCTTCTTGGCTCTTGGGCACTGGACCTGCTCACTTCTGTCTCTAATCTCTTCCACTAACCTTGGCTAACATAACACAAAGGCCTTGCTGGTTGTTTTCTGTCTGGAGAGAGAGAGGCTGGCATTGGCCCCTTCTGGGCTTTTCTTTGTCTTGGGGTGGGGAGCTTGGATTTCTGTATTATTTCTCAATTGTATAGGATTGTAAATACATGTAAGTACATTGTGTGTACATGCTTGTGCAGCTAGCTTTGCTGTAACACAGAGCCTTGTCTTACTTCCAAGCCCTCTGAGCTGGGCTGATAAATTTTAACTGCGGTGGAGGGGGGAGGAGAGAAGTTTCCAACCCTCCAGACATAGTCACATTTATGAATGACCCTCACTGGCACAACCAAATAGCTCAATACAGACTGGCACATGCAAAGGCTGCAGCTAGATCCTACCTGAAACATCTCCCTGAAAATCTGCTTGCCTCGAGCCAAGACTGTTGTGAGTTGTGCAGCCTGAGGAGAGCCTGAGCACCAGTCCCATGAGAAACAAGCACAGGAAAAAGCTGCAGTTTGGAGGCACAGTAAACCCAGATCAGAACTTTGGCCTCACATACTATGAAACACTTTGGTAAAAGATGATTTTAGCTGAATTCTGTCTGAAGCCAAGTTAGCTTTGTGCAGGTGGATCTTGGGTTTGCTCTGATACTGTCAGAGCGACTTTCATCAGCCAGTCCTTGACTTAATCTCATTTTTTTATCTCCAGGTGACTGTTGCCAGTCACTGCTGTCCTTCAACTGGAGATTCGGGTCAGAGCCTCTTTAATCTCTGCCCTACACTCCTCCCCCAGATTCCAGCTTCACTTGCCTTGGATGTCCTGCATGTTCTGCTTGCAACCTCCTTTTTTGCATCCATTTCTTACCTCCACCCTCACATTCTGAATATCATGAAGCAACCTGAGACAATTGCAGAGCCATAGGGGATTTTGTCACTGAAGAGGTGCACTGGAATTCATGTGCACCCTGTCTGCCTGTCTGAGGAGCTGACCACATGCTGGCAGAGTACATCAGGACAGAGCTCACAATGCTGTTTCCATGTGGATTTTGCAGGGTGGGCACTAGAGACTGG
This sequence comes from Eubucco bourcierii, assembly GCA_013396675.1. Classification (NCBI taxonomy): domain Eukaryota; kingdom Metazoa; phylum Chordata; class Aves; order Piciformes; family Ramphastidae; genus Eubucco; species Eubucco bourcierii. Next base: position 8,792 of record VWZE01001605.1, on the reverse strand, counting down.
AGCAGTGCAGGGGCCCATTTTTGAGGTGTGAGTACAGGAAGTCCAGTGACAGAAATGGATGGCAAGAAGGTGCCAAGGGCTGCTGAGGAGATCTTCTGTACCCAAAGCAGGTACACAGGCAACTCGATGGCAGACTTCCCTCTAAGGCCGAATGATCTCTCATCATGAGCAAAAGGAGGGTTCAGGAGTGGTGAGTGGGTGGTTTTAGGAGATGAAGCCACAGGTCAGAAAGATGTGCAGGCAGTGCCTTCTCTGTCCTTAGGTCTTGCTTACAGGAGGACTTCAGAATAAAACAAAATTAAATCATCTGCCTCTGGCCCAAGTAAGGAAGCTTATTTGAGAGCCTTTTTCTGCTTGCATTTTGTTTGTTCGTTTGACTCCTTTTGTGTGCTGCTCTGGTTCTCAGGGCACGTTGGCCAGATGCTTGCTTTGCCTTGTGTTCTCAGGCAGACAGCATCCTGGTTCCACTCTACTCTGCAGGGAGTGTCCTCATGCACCCACAGGGGCAGTCCAGCAGATTGATTTCAAACAGACATGTGGTGGACTTAGGCTAAACCTGCATTTCTCCCATGAGCTGACCTCAGTGCAGGTGTGGTTAGACACTGCAGTGCCATACCCCTTGCAGAGATCCCAGGAGAAGATGTGCAGAGGCTCTTTCCACAGCCAGGGTCACAGGCAGTACTTGCTGCTGCCACACTGTGACACTGCCATGATGGCAAAGGACTTCATCCTAAGAGAAATTCCATGGGTTCCTGTCAGGTTGTTAGGGAGAGGTTCGAATCTGCCTTGCAGAGGTTTGAATCTGGGTTAGGTGTGAGGCTGACACAAAAATAATTAAATAGGCTATTAAGTATATAAATTTCCCCAAACTTATTTACAATTGACACACAAATTCCTTCATGCTGTTGGTAAAACCACTTTTGCAGAATGTATTTATGTAGCCAGGTTGATTTTAAACTGTTTTAGAAAAGGCTTTGGAAATTTAAAGTATTGAAGAGAGTCCTGCAGCACAAAGGGTTGCTCACAGGTTAAACTTTCACAATCTTTAGAAAAGAAAGATCATTTACTCACTGGTCAGAGTCTCCATATTTGTAACCCAGAAGTGTATGTAGAAGGATAAAGGATTCGGAAAGGTCCCAGCCACCTGGTGGCCTTCCACGCGTGGCCGTGCGGGCTGGGGTAGCAGCTTGCTGCTTGCTTAGCTCCAATGGAGCAGGTTGTCCGAGAGGATCCAAGGACAGGAGGCAAATCCTCCGTGGCTCTCAGGAGGTCACCGGAGCAGTCACCGCCTGAGTGGGACAGGATCCAGGTTTAGGGGCTGGAGCAGTCCCATCAGGCGCTGTGTAGCAGAGGAGTCTGCCCTCGGGCCGGGGCGGCAGGTGCTGGTATCGCAGCTCCTTGCCAGGCTGTTGCTAGGTCGTCACCCAGAGTCGGCCAGAGTCAAAGGGACGTGGGCTGTGCTGAGCTCAGGCGGGCAGCTGCATCCCAGCGCCGGGCAAGCCGGTCCAGGGCCCTGGCTCCCTTGGGAAGATGGCAGAGCCAAGGTCTTCCCTTCACGGGGAGGCAAGTCCCCAGCTACAGGCAAGGCAAAGCTAGCGAACAAAGCAAAAGCAGCAGCTACAGGCAAGGCTAGTGAACAAAGCAAAAGCAGCAGCAGCAGCAGCAGCAAACAGGTTGACCAAGTTTTGAGCATTTTGGCAAATGCCTTTGACCAAGAGCAACAAATAAAACCAACCCAGAACCAACCCTAGATTGTTTCACCAAAAAAGGGAGATGGAGATGCACCTGTCCAGCATCCTGACCTGTGTTTGCCAAAGCCAAAGCAGTGCGCAGAACAAGACCCAGTATAGTGTCTCTGTGGCAGACTGAGGGGCACCAAGGCTTTTGTCTGCTCTCCTGCAGAGAGCAGGTGGAAGAAGCCTGGGAAGGAGAGAGGGGGAGCAAGCGGTTATTCAGGGAGCTGTTTAGGACACGCAGAGACATGTCTTGGATATGTATTTTAAGTATAATTTGGACCTCCCACCACACAGGTACTCCATCAGGGCTGAGATGTCACCTGCAGGCCACCTCCCTCCACTGACACGGCTCCTCACCTTCCCCACCCATCAGATGTCCTTGAATTTCACACCTCCTCAGCTGGAGATGCTCAGTCCAGGAGTCAGCACACAGACATATACTTAAGGTGAGGCTGGACAGGGCTCTGGGTAGTCTGATCTAGATGAGGGTGTCCCTGCTGAGGGCAGGGTGGGTTGGAGTGGATGAGCTTTGCAGATCCCTCCAAAGCCAGCCCCATTCTGTGTGACATTTCCTATCAGCAAGGCTGGCGTGGACAGGGAAGGAGCAAACTGCCGATGCAAGGCTCTGAACAGAAAGCAGTGTTACTTACACAGGTCGTTTGGATGTGGTGCTTGAGGATGTGGTTTAGGTGAGCCTTGCAGAGCAGGGTTATTTGGTCAGACCTGGTGATACCCAGACCTGGTGAGTCCAGCCTGGACGCTTCTGTGGTTCTGTGATTCTCTGTGTAGCACAGAAAATAATAATTGCTTGAGTTGTACAGCAGCGCCCAGGGCAGGGATGTGTAGGTCAGGGCAAGAAGATACATTTGCAGTATGAAAAGCAGGGAGCAGGAAAAGGCAGGGCAGGGCTCAGCGGCGCTTCATACCCCAGGGGCAGAGCTCTGCTGCTGCCGCACACTGGGTCCGCCCTGCGGGACTGAGCGCGGCCTGCTCCTCCAGGGCAGCGACATTCACCGCCCTCGGCGCCGAGCAGACCCGGCCGCTGGCCCGAGACACGGCGACAGGCCCCAGCTCCCGGGACAGGCCCCGGCTGCCGGCACACCTCCGGCGCCCGGAGCAGGCTGCTCCAGAGCCCCGCAGCCGCTACGAGCGGGTGCCGCTAGGCGGCGCTGCAGCCGCGCGCGTCCAGCCCCGGGCCCCGGAAAGGGCAACACGAGTGGGGGGGGAGGGCTGTGGGGTGTTTGGATGTAGTCTGTCCTGCATTGGTTTGGCCTGGCTTGTCTTGCCTTGGCCTGGGTTTCTCTTTTGTGTCCTTTGATTCCATTTAGCTCAGCTTGCTTTGGTTTGGGTTTGGGGGTTTTGCTTGGTTTGGTCTGGTTTGGGGTTTTTTGTTCAATTTGGCTTAGCTTGGCTTGGCTTGGTTTGGTCTGGTTTGGTTTGGCTTGCTTTGGTTTAGTCTGTTTTGGGGTTTTTTTGATTGATTTGGTTTAGCTTTGCTTGGTTTGGCTTGGTTTGGATTGGTTTGGTTTGGGTTTGGGTTTTTTGCTTGGTTTGGTCTGGTTTTGGGGTTTGGGGTTTTTTTGTTTTGTTTGATTTGGTTTAGCTTGGTTTGGTTTGGTTTGGCTTGGCTTGGTTTGGTCTGGTTTGGGGTTTTCTATTTGGTTTGGTTTAGCTTGACTTGGTTTGGCTTGGTTTGGTCTGGTTTGGGGTTTTCTATTTGGTTTGGTTTAGCTTGACTTGGTTTGGCTTGGTTTGGTCTGGTTTGGGGTTTTCTATTTGGGTTGGTGTAGCTTGACTTGGTTTGGCTTGGCTTGGTCTGGGTTTGGGTTTGCTATTTGGGTTGGTTTAGCTTGACTTGGTTTGGTTTCATTTGGCTTGGCTTGGCATGGTTCTGCTTACTTTGCCTTAGTCTGATTTGGTGTGCCTTGGCTTGGCCTGGTTTGACATGGTTTAGCTGTTGGGCTGCTTTCCCAGCAAGCAGCTGATGGCAGCCTTGCAGATGTCCCCATGTGGGGGCTGCTGTGTACGGTGCTGCCTGTGTCACCTTGGTCAGGCTGGCTGCAGCAGCACTACCTGCGTCGCTGGGAAGTGAACATGCCCCAGACTGGCTGTGCTTTGGTGCTGAGTCCTGTGCCATTGCTTACTGGTGAGAGGCAAGAGGAACCCCTGCTCAGATGGGGCCCAGTTAGCACATGCCGCTCAGAGTCTTCTCCAGCCAAGCTGTAACTATGCCCAGGGATGGAGATTCCTCAGTCCCTCTGGGCAGTTTGAAAGCTGCTTTCCTGATGTTGCAGTGGAATTTCCCTCCTTGTTCCCCCGCAGTGTCTACTGGTGTTTACAGAGGAAGGCAGCATGCTTGATGGCAGCGTGACCAAGAACGAACTTCTTTGCAGGCAGATGGCATTTACATTCTTCAGAGTGCCCTTGGTCTAACTGGTTGCTCAGCAACTTGTTTCCAGTGAAACCAGGTCAGATCTGAGCAGCAGCACTGCTGTCCCAGTTAAATGACCAGGTAGGCAACCAAAGCATTTGATGAAGTCCAAGGAGACTCTGTTTGGATCAGTACTTTAACAAAGATTGTGTTTACCTGTCCCCATTTTGCATCCATCTCCTCATGCCGGTTTTAGCCATTTCTGGTTCCCTTTCTAGTAGCATCTCTTGCAGGATTCTAAAAACCACTCCTACTAACTGCCTGCTCTCAGCTCTGACCTGCTGCCAGCACTGGCCTCTATCCTCACAAGTGCCATGCTGTTTCTCCTGCTCTCAGCTTCCTTTGCAATGAAAAGTTCAAAGTCCTGTGATTTTCAAGTTCACTTTTGCATAATGTTCGAGCTCCTGGTGCTGGTGATCACAGCAGATGCAGCTGGGGCCCAAGAACCAAAAGCAGTGATGTCTGGTGACACTTAAAAGTCCCTGCCACAGCTGGAGCCACCATCTGTAAGGCACCACACAGCACATTGGTACTGCAGGAGAAGTGTTACTCTCAGGTGGTCTGTTGAAGAGGTTCCTGCTGAGCCAGGCAGCAATATGCCTGTTTTTAATTTTGGGTTGCCAAAACCCAAGAGAAATCCCCTGACTTGCAGCTACAAAATGTTACATAAAATGGAAATCACCTATGAGGGAAATCCTTCCTCGAGGGCTAAGGGAAGCCAAACCAGACCAAACCAGAGGAAGCAAAGGACAGAGACAGCACACCTGTAGGGTGTCTGAGCTGAAAGCACTGCTGCTCTGGAAGCAGAAGTTCACTGTATGTGGTCTTGTATTTTATGTCAAGTTCAGAGGTTGCTAAGTGTCCCAAGTGAACAGAGTAAGAGACGTTTATTGCTTTGGATGAACAAAAACTCTTCCAAACAAACTAGAAAACCTGGAGGAGTTTGTTTTGCATAGCCTGGACCCAGCCTTGCTCTGGAGCTGCCAGGCCATGGACCATTCTATACATGCACGTAACAATGAGAATGGACAGAGAGTAACTATTTTATGTTAACACTATCCCACAGCATTAATGAGTTCAGGTTTTGTAGCCCTTGGGATTTGCTTCCTCTTCTTGGCTGACCAGAGAGCAGCTGGGTTTGGAGCTGTTTCTAACCAGCAGTGCAGACAGGCAGGTTTGCTCCCTAACTGGCACTGTATAAAACCCAGCATGTAGCAGACCCATGCCCTGAAACCTGCCGCTGCAGTGGTGAGGCTGGGACTGGAGGACATCCTGGCTGTTGGGGGCTCCAGGGTGGAGCAGTGCAGGGGCTGACCACAGCAGCCTTCTCTGCTGACCAACCCAAGTACAACCCCAGCCCAGATTGCTTTCAGAGTGCAAGCAGGGACCCTCCAGTGCCTCCCTCTCATCAATGTCAGCAGAAGACCAACAGAAATGCACAAGTTGTACAAGTGGCCAGCAAACAGAGCTGGCTGCAGTTGGTAGCACTGTGTGCTTGAGAGACAGTTCTGTGGTGAAAGGCAGCAAAGGGTACTGCTCCTGGCAGCACAAGAGACTTCCCTGGCTCCTGGATGGACACAGCTCAGTATTGCTCCCAGCAGCTTCATGAGACATTAACCTTGATTAGTTTGCCAGGAGAGCAAGGAGTAGTGGCACACAAACATCTGGAACTAAAGACACCAGTTGGTTTTTGCAATGTCTGTAGGCACATGCACGGTGCAGCAGTTCACTCCCTGGGGTGGGCTTTTTAATTTCTTTGAGAGAGAAGTGAAGGAGCTGGGAGAGGAATAGCTGAGACACTGCCTGCACACCTGGGGAACACAGGTGAAGACAGCTGTGCTGGTGTGAGGCTAATTTGAATATTTTAATGAAAAAAAATAGATGCTAGGCTATGAAAAGCAAACACTGTTGGTGTCTGCTGCACTCATAGGCTTACTGAGGTGTATAAAAACAAGGACACAAACATAGATGAGAGTCTCTGGGAGCTGCTGTGTCTGCTGCCTTCTGCTGTGTAACCCAACTCATCACTCTGCTTCTAACCCCCCTGGCCCATCCTCCAAACTCACCTCGCACATAAAGCAGAACCTGGGGTAAGGCAGAGGGGTAGAAAGAAGGTGGAAGGGTGGTTGGGAGCCCCTCCAGGGGGCTCTGATTGCTGGGAGGGGAGTTGTGTTTCTGTATTCCCTTTAACTTGTCTCTGTCTGTAACTATTCCTGTCTGTTGTGTCTATCTCTGCTTGTCCATTGTGCTGAGCTGTAAATAGAGCTTCAGTCCTTAACTTCCAGCTGGCTGAGTCTAGTCGGGGTGACTTCATTGGGGGGGGGAAGGGGAGGGGGCGTGTGACTCCCAAACCATCCCAACAGCTCAACACCACCACCTCAGGAAGCAACCAGGAAAGGTGTGGCAGCTCTTAGACATGTTTCTCAAGCTGGGTGGGAAGCCTGCAGCATGGAAAAGCCAGCTGGCAGCTCACACCCCCCACACACCTACTTCTCTTGCTGTGCTTCGAGACATAAGCCAAAGCCACATCTGCATCCACATCCTCACATACATTCTTCTGGAGCAGGAGTAGAATTTATAAACATGGGAGAAGGGAGCTGTGTAGGCTCAGAGATTTGCTTCTACAAAACTAAGAAGTCTGCTGCTGACAGCACTTGAGCCTGCTTAGGTACAGGGAGCGCTAAGCTTCACTTAGCAGCTAAACTTGTTCTTTAGAATCATTGAATGGTTGGGGTTGGAAGGGACCTTAAAGATCACCCAGTGCCAACCCTCTGCCATGGGCAGGGATGGATGGAATCTGGTCCAGCAGGATGTGTGTGGATCTGGTAGGAAAGCTGGGAGAGGAGGTATTGCTTTGGCAGCCACACAAGCCTAGGAAATTTATCACAAGCTGTGTTAAGAAAGAATTTTGTCTGTGTAAAGGGAACAGTGACAAACCTAAGAAGTCTTATCTACCTCCCCTCAAAAACATTTCCATCTGTAAAAAACCCAAAGGTCAAACACATCAGTGACTTTCTGGTGAAACAAACCGAGACAAAAGGCTGATACCCTAGGAATGTCAGCCTCCAGAGGTAGAATCATAGAATCACAGAATGGGAAGGTTGGAAGGGACCTCAAGGACCAGCCAGTTCCAACCCCCTGCCATAGGCAGGGACACCTCCCACTAGCACAGGTCTCATCCCAGCTAGCCTTGAACACCTCCAGAGAAGGAGCAGCCACAACCTCCCTGGGCAACCTGTGCCAATGTTTCACCACCCTCACTGCAAACAACTTCCTCCTAACATCCACTTTCAATCTCCCCTCTGACACTTCAAACCCATTCCCCTTGTCCTGCCATTCCCAGACCTTGTCAATAGTCCCTCCCCAGCCTTCCTGCAGCCCCCTTCAGATCCTGCAAGGCCACTCCAAGGTGTCCTGGAATCCTTCTCTTCTCCAAGCTGCAGAGCCCAAACTCTCTCAGCTCAGCAGAGCTGCTGCAGCCCTCTCTGAGCATCTTGGTGGCCTCCTCTGGACCTGCTCCAACACTTCCATGTCCTTCCTGTGCTGGGGGCTCCAGAACTGCACACAGGACTCCAGGTAGTGAAACATGTTGAGCCACAACCAGCTCACTAAGGCTGTAGCTGACCTTTCAGATGCTCAGTTTCCATGGCTTGACTTCCATGTGGATTTGGTGCCCATTTCTCTATTGTGAGTGCATGAGCAGCATCTCCTAGGAAGAGCAAAGAACCATTTAAGAAAAAGGCAGCAAGAGCAGAGCAGCAAGTGAGCCTCCTGCATTCCCCAGCTGGGGTCAGAGCACATCCCAGCCCCACCAGCCAGCACTGACATCATGGCCTTGGTGAGGCTCATTGCTCCTGCTGGTAACAGCCAAGGGAAACACCACAAATGTAGAGTCTAAAACACTTGCACCATTGAGCTTCACTCATTAAACTATGGCAGTGCTGTGAAAAAAAGCCCAGCTTTGTTAAGCTCTCCTTTGCACTGTTTACATGAGTCTGCACCTGTCCTGTTACCGTGTATGACTGATGAGCCAGGGGACTTAACAGTGCCTGTGAGCACTCCTGCTGTGCACCTCAAATGGGCAGCAGCAGAGAGGATCTGTACAGATCTCTGTGGTAAGAGATAAGGTGATACCAAGAGGTGGGACTGCATTCACCCAATGTCAGTGGTGCCCAGGTGTGCAGTCTAACCCAGGTCTCTAGGCTCCAGGTGGTGCCCAGGTGTGCAACCTAACCCAGGTCTCTAGGCTCCAGGTGGTGCCCATGTGTGCAGCCTAACCCAGGTCTCTAGGCTCCAGGTGGTGCCCAGGTGTGCAACCTAACCCAGGTCTCTAGGCTCCAGGTGGTGCCCAGGTGTGCAGCCTAACCCAGGTCTCTAAGCTCCTTCAGAGGTCAGTGAGAAGGGTGACAGAACAGGGGTGAGCTTTCCAAGGTGTTCATTTAAGGATGGACTGAGCCTGCCTGCTGAAGCTGCCAAGCTGCCAAATGTCTATAACTAAAAGAGCAGAGGTAGTGTTTTAGACAGGTTAGAGCTAGGCAAGACTACCTCCTGTGTAAGTAAGCTCTTTTGATGGTTTGGGAGTTCCTGTCCCCCACGCTTTGTAAAATGACCCAGACTAGACTCAG
>VWZE01001595.1:128220-183556 GCA_013396675.1 Eubucco bourcierii | reverse complement strand
TGTGGGGGGGTGGGTAACTCCCAAACCTTCACAGTCCATATTTAAGCCGTTTGATTCAAGAGTTTATGATTTTTTTTCCCCACTTCCTTAACAGTGACTCACTATAAAACACAACTTTGAGATAAACTACAACTAAACTGTTCCCTATACAAAATCGTCAGTGTTTTAATGTTGTGGGTGTCAGCAGTTAAAAAATGTCAGGTAGAGATGGAAGTGACTACTTAAACCTCAGAAGATACTAATAGAAAAAGCAGCTCTAAATGTAGTAGAAAATATAGAATCATCGAATCATAGAATGGTAAGGTTGGAAGGGACCCCAAGGATCATCTAGTTCCAACCCCCTGCCATAGGCAAGGACACCTCCCACTAGTACAGGTCACTCAAGGCCTCATCCAACCTGGCCTTGAACACCTCCAGGGAGGAAGCAGCCACAACCTCCCTGGGCAACCTGTTCCAGTGCCTCACCACCCTCACTGTAAAGAACTTCTTCCTAACATCTAGTCTAAATCTCCCCTCTGCCAGTTTAAACCCATATTCTATAGATACATTAATGTTACTCATTCATGTGGCTCTTTTTCCGTCCACTGTGGACACTGCAGCAAGACAAGGTTTTGCATGAGCTATTTTCAGGTGCAGGGCTGGTGTACACATTGGCTGAGCAGACCCACTGCAGTTCCTGATGCTGAGTATTTTTTTTTTTAAGTTCAATATTCTCTTAAAGAAGCGTTTGGTTCCCCTGTGCTGACATACATCACTACCACCAACATTGAAACAAGTTACCCAGAGATGTGGTAGAAGCCCCATCCTTGAAAACATTCCAGGCCAGGTTGGACAGGATTCTGAGGAGTCTGCTCTAGTTGAAGTTGTCCTTGCTCACTGCAGGGGGCTTGGATTAGATGACCTTTAAAGGTCTCTTCCAAACCAAAACATTCTATGATTCTATACTACTACAACAAACCCACAGAACTCACCTAATCTTACCCAGAAATTCCTAAGCAAAATTACTATGTGTTAGAAAACTTTAAAGCCAATTGTCAGGTTTAAAACTCAAACTACTGAAGTGAACAAGACCTGTATCTGGTATTAGAAAACAACCTACCTGTGCATTTAGTCAGCATACGGTTGGTACTGACACATGGTCATATTGCAAGGTATTCTGTGAAAGTAGTATGGCTCCCTGAATCATTGCTCTAGTAACTAAATCTACTATTGTGTTCACTTCTCTTCTGGTCTGAATCACTAAGAAGCATTAACAGAAAAAGACCTACAAGGAATTTGGTAGGTCCTGTCAGAAGATCTGTTATTTATAGTTGTACTACAAATTCTGTATGACTGAACAAATCGGTTAAAAAATGCTGGCTGCAATGTTGGTCAGATAAAGTCGGACAGAAGCAGTTAAACTAAAGCATTCTTTTTTTCCAGAAGCATGTGTGTAAAATAACATAGGCTCTTTTGGGGTGGAATCCTCATTATTCCTGAGTTTGTATGACAGGTGCAACAGGATCCAAATGGGATTACTTTTCAAGGTTGTCATATTTTAGAACAGACTGAGCTGTTAAGCCTATAGTTAAGATTGTCCTACAACTTTTCCTGATGTTTTCTGTTACAGTTTCGTGCAGCTTTACCACAACTTACCTACCTTTAAGAACTTTCCCCTTTTCCTTCCACTGTATCTGAAAGATGAGCAGAAGTTGCTCAATACTATTAAATAGTTATGTTAGTGCTTATGAGATTTTCCCCTACTTTCTCAGCTTGAATTGCTTCTTTGAAGACACCTACTCCCTACTCCCTTCCAAAGTTTGAAGCAGGAAGTTGAAATGTGAGAAGTGTCTAGTTTTGGTCTAACAGAAGGTCTTTTTGCTGTCCTTGTAGAAATGCAGTCAGATTTAGCCAAGAGGTTATGTCTCAGTAATGCTGATGGGTGCTCACTGACAGCCTGAGGACACTGAAACAGTGCTGCTATACTCACACCAATTCCAAGGCACTCAGTCCTACCCTCAGGTATTCTGCTTTCTCTTGCTGCCCCCAAGGACACTGATAAGCAGGATGTGGGACTGAGCTGCACTCAAGAGGGAAGGGAGGCTGGCAAAGCAGCCAAACTCCAAACTGCCAGCTAACTATTCACTCACGTCTTGGCTTTTCTGTTCATGCTGTAACTCCCTCTGCACTGTGTGGTGTGCTTTCTTCTCTCTCCACCTCTGGCTATGTTACACTATATAATGTTGCATCCTCCAATATAATTTAGATCTATCTGTCCTAGGAGGACAGGACTCTCTCCTAAAAGAGAGATGAGGTTGTTCATCATAGAAAATAGAAGGCTCCAGGAAGACCTGATAGAGGCCTTCCAGTACCTGACAGGTGCCTACAAGAAGGCTGGAGAGGGACTGTTTACAAAGGCCTCCAGAGATAGGACGAGGTGCAATGGTTTCAACCTAGAGAAGAGTATGTTTAGATTGAATGTTAGGAACAAGTTATTACCATGATGGAGGTGGTACACTGAAACAGGTTGCCCAGGGAGGTGGTTGAGGCCCCATCCCTGGCAATTTTCACGGTGAGGCTCAACAAGGCTCTGAGCAACCTGATCTAGTTGAGGATGTCCCTGCTTACTGTAGAGGACACTGGACTAGATGACCTTTAGAGGTCCCTTCCAAACCAAAACATTCCATGATTCTAAGGCTCCAGGACACCTTATAGCGGCTTTCTAGTACTTAAAGGGGGCCTACAGGAAAGATGCATGGGGAGTTTTTTATCATGGAACACAGTGATAGGATGAGGAGTAATGGTTTCAAACTGAAAGAGGGTATATTTAGATGAAAGGAAGATGCTTTTTACTGTGAGGCTGGTAAAACACTGGAAAAGGTTGCCTAAAGAAGTTATGGATGCCCCCTCTCTGGAAGTGTTCAAGGCCGGGTTGGATGGGGCTTTGAGCAACCTGATCTAGTGCAAAGCGTCCCCGCCCATGGCAGGCAGGTTGGAGTCAGATGATCTTTAAGGTCCTTTCCAACTCAAATACTTTTATGATTTTAAGAAATATATTTCATTACAGCATTTAATCTCTCCGGCTTCCATTGGTTCAGCTTACTTTATCTTGGGCAAAACTGTTCCACATAGAAATACTGAGTTTCTAAGTAATGTTTCATGGCATTTTATAAGAAAATGTGTAGAAACAACTCAGCCACATGGTCACAAATGTTTAACAAGGAACCTACTACGGATTTTAGCTATCAGAATAATCCTTGCTCACATGTAGCTAGGTTTGGGGAGGTGAATCATTTACAGAAATGTGTGAACTGGAGCCCTTTAACCACAGTCACTACATACTGCCATTATAAAGCAACATCGTTGCTTATTAAAATAGTATTTGTCATCACTCACAAAAATAACAAATTTGTTTCAGCATTTAAATCAGTTAAAAGTTTGTGGTCTGACAAGATGCCATTCAAGAGTGCAGAGGATGGTGGTTCCACATTCTGGCACCAGCCACTGCATTTTGAGGCTGCTGCCAAGGACTCCCACCCTAAATACAGATGCCTTTGTAAAACCATACTTTTCTTTCATTCCAACCGTTTCCCTTTTTCAAATGTTGAAAACTAATGTGCTCAAGTCTGACAATGTTTATTCTAGGACATTTAAAATATTGCTTCATGAGAAACACGGGAGAAAGCAAAGGCCAGCATGACTCAGTATTGTTTACTTTGAGCCACTTTTGAGCCTGATGCAGTAGGATGATAGGATGCCTCAAAGGAGCAATTGGAAGGGATTGGCAACTCTTAAGTGAAAAAAAAAAAAAGGAGGGGGGGAAAAGGGAGGGATCAAAGGAAGAACATGCTTCCCCAGCAGGGTGTGCCTTATTTTTCTGTTTGGTCCATCCATCTGGTATCTTTCAACAGAGGCACTTTAGCTTCTGCCTCTCCTTGTCACACAGAGGGTGACTGACCCACACTTGTCCTCTGCTTACCTTCTTATTTAAACTTTATGAACTTTAGGATCGGACATTAGCATCATAATAGGAGTAAGGATGCCTTACTCCTATTGAAGGCTAAAGGAAAATAGTACTCCCTAATTTTTTAGGGGGACTTTTTCTAAAGCATAATTCCCTAAAATCATCTGTGTAGACTATCAACATCTTCAAAAGGGCATGATTATTTTATGTGTAAAACTCACCACAAAATAAGGTCTCTAGGTTGAGGTTTGGGGTTTTTTTTCAGTGGGATGTAATTTATTTGTAGGTATTTCATACAATGTTAATCAATGTTTGCCCACTTCATTGTCGTGTCTTTCAGTTTCTAGGGAGGATCCCTAAACAGTCATACTTTTCAAAATCACTTGGTTTAGAATATTTGCTTTGAAAAGAGTCTTTCGATGAGGAAAACCTCTTAAATGTCAACTTTCTGAGCAAGTATTTAGCCTCATTTGTAAACCCGCATGACACACGGGCTTAATGTATTTTGTTTAACACTAAAATGATGATGTTATGTTTTGCCATTGGAGTCCTAGGTAGACTTGAAAAACACATTAGCTACCTGCAAGCCAAACATACTATTTCTCTCTACTGAGAATGAACATCACAATTATTTGTAGTTACATCCTTGGAGGAACCAGAATTCATGCCTAGGCACTTGTTTGCTAGCTCCATTCTCTCCAGCTATAAAGTAGTAATAATAATAGAAAAAGATTGTACTAGCTTGCTCTCCTTGACAAAAGCATTAGTTGTTTCCTTTATGGCAATAGAGCCACACATAAGGATCTGTTCTCTATTGGAAGGGCAGTTTCACAATCACATGAGTAAGTGAATGCTTGAAACATTGAGAAAATTATTTAAAATATTTTACTCCCCCAAGGCAGATTCCCAGCTCCCCTGAAAAGTAAATTTTTCATATCTTGCTTATTGTCAGCAAACTTGTGGGAACACAACTCCTGAACCTATGAAAACATAGCCTTAGAGAACACTGACAGTCATCAGTTCTTTTACTGCACATGATGTTGTTAAGACTTTTATGGGAACTATACAGCCTGCCAGAAAAGCACAGGACAGCAGTCTGGACTCTTGGACTATGTGACACATTTATGTGAGGTGATGGCCAAAAAGGATTACAGACTATTAAAAGTAAATGTATCTGGCATATTTTAGATAGAGCTATATACACTACTATAGGAAAGGAAATAGCTGTACAAATTGCTTCTTAGCAAAGCCAGCTAAAAGCTGCTGGGTAGTCTGCCAAGGTTGTAATATAACTACAGGCATGTGCTCAACACTTCTTAGAACTTTCAGAATAGAGAAGCTGTTTTCTTTAGCCAGCTGAATAAGTCCCAGAGTCTTGAAATAACAGAACCATAACTGAGTTAGACTCTTCTGGCTTTAGCAAATGAGTTGGAAAGTTTTCACCTGATACCTGAATGCTACATTGCCTTATCTGTATTGCCTGTAACATTTTCTGGGCCTGTTTTCTTTTAAAGAATGAACTAGTCACTGCTTTTCTGTGGATTTCTTCTATAGATGATGGAATGCTGTAGTTGAATAAACAGCAGCTTCATGTTTCTTGTCACCTAAAAGCAAAGTGAATCAACATCTCTTCCATTCTTACAGCCTTGTCGGATCCTGCATTAGACAAGGTTTTCAGGAAGGCATTCACAGCCCTTGGCTAAAATAGGCAGGCAAAAAGTCTTAGCCATCTTCTAAGATCAGGAACAGAAAGATGAGAAAGCCTAACAGTAACTGTAATGTATTTCCTCACAGTATTGTAACTAGCACTTGGGTGCTTCTATAAGCTCTTCTGAGCCTCAGCAGTATCTGCTGAAAGGATTTTGTTGTTTAAATGCAGGCTAACCAGACCGTTTGGTGTACCTTTCCTTCTGTCTGATAAATCCTCCTCTCTTTAAAGAGTGCACAGGCTTAGTTGAAGTTTTCTAGTGCTACATCTTTCCTGCACATCCTGAAGACAGAATATTCTACACAGTCCATGTGGGGGGAGGGGGCAGAGAAATCAGCTTGGTTTAGTGAAGAACATTGTTTAATGAGGGTTTAGTGCACAAGATAGCCTGGACTGCTACAACAGTGCAGCCCTTCTCTGGCTTTGGACAAACTACAGAGAATAGGCATGTATGTGGCAGCTCAAGAGCAGGAGTAAACGGCAGCACAACAGAAAAGCGGGGAGCAGGACAATCACGAAATATAGGAAGCCATCAAGCTCCTCCCACGGTTACTAAATAAAGCTCATGTGCAGACACAGCTCTGCTACAGCTTTGTGGTAATGCTTTTCACAATGTCCAGGCTAACCTGGATGCTCTCATCTTGTTGGCAACAGCCACATTAAGCATGCCATGAAACCATTCTGTGTGGACTTTTAAATACAATCAATAGTGCTTTTCTCCCTCTACTCCCAATAAATGACAAAGGGCAGATCCATGGCATGATTCAGTGCTGCCTCCATCTGTAATCTAATTTATTTTTAATTGTAAAAACTTCATGCTGTTATAATCAAAATTATTATTTTCCTCCAGATTCAATTTTGACCTTTTGAACATCTAATACTCAATTATATGGGTAAACTAACTAGAGTGTATATTTTTTTCCCTTTTACTTAATGCATATTGTGTGTATGATTCCAAGTGCAATTTCCACCTGCTCTTCACATTATAAGCTCATTGCTGTAATCTGAGCCACTCAATAGTGAGAAGCAAGTTTATATATACTGTGTTTCACTTAATACTCAAGTCATAAAGATAACCTCTAAGTCAGCCTTTGTAATAATGCCACACAAAGGTGCAGAAAGCAACTGTTACAGCTCCACAAGTACCCTTCGGATACAACAATTAAAATTACATCACTCATTTGGTACCAGAGTCATTTTAACCAAGCACTGTAAACAGATCGATGTCTCCCACTTTGTGTCAGCATCTCTATAGTAGCAGGAGACAATTCTCCTGTGACAACCTATTCTACTGCCAACAGCTAGCCTCCAATGCAGTCTTTGAACTGAAGCTGCCTTCAGTGATTCTGTTACACACAGTAATTTTGTATGTAATTTTTGTTTGTTTGGTTGTTTTTTTTTTTTTTTTTTCCCCTGTAAAACCCATATTGTAGGCCTGAATGTCACAGAAGTTCTTAAGGAACTCTGCCTCAAAAAACAGAGAGGAAATGTGGTGGGCAGTTTTGGAGGGCTTAACTTGTGCAGATGTCAGGAAAACTAATCATTCATTCAAATCCTTTCCTATGAGTCTGTGGATAAGGGCACATCGAGCACTAAAGTCCTAGCTGTTTAAGAGCATTTGCTGTCCATGAATATGATGCCTTTGTCTTACTTCAGCATCAAAATGTCAATTGTACCACCTGCACGGTCATTTAGAAATGCAAGGATGCTTTCCTCCTGCTTTGTCAGATTGCTCTAAGACATACTGTGGATGGCTTGGATAGCAGAACACTGCTATTAGCACACTACAAGCACACTTGCCTGAATGTTTTGACTGTGTTTTAAATATTTTCCTGTGTCTTCCTGACAATGAAACTTGTTTTTCATTATCTAAACCCCCATTTGATCTTACTACTACTTTCCACCGTGAGTGGAAGGGTAGACGTTTGTTTGCAAGTGAATTAATTTGCAGCAATTAGAAGTGTCCCTTGAAGTCAATGAAAATTTGCTCCTAATACTAGGCAAAGTCAGTTCCATTTCAGGCACTATGTTATCATATTACTGCAGCTCTAAAAAGCCCCAGAAAATTGAGCTGCTCTAAGTTACCAAGTTCATTATGGTGCATACTTTATCCCATATAAAACACTGGCATTAGTGACAAATAACTATTCATAGTTTTCAGCACTTATTTTTTTTTAATATTAAAAATTCTTACTGTGATTTTCCAAGTACATTTGCTGTTTGGAGGGTAGACTCCAGGAAATCCTTCACTCCCAATAAACCCTGACTCTCCAGATACAACTCCTCCACATGCAAAGGTAGGCCTGAGAATAACAGGAAAAACAGTGCTTAGTTTTACAATATACTTAATTCTTTGTATAATAGTACAAAGGTATAATCTGTCTTATACTTAAAATGTATCTTAAATACTTAAACATTGCTAACTTTAAACTTTTAGTTACTTACATTATTTCACTATTGACAGAATGTGCAACTTAACAGGCCAGTATAGAGGAAATTAACTGTAACTCTGGCTTTTCACATACTGTTATCCTTCTGGCTTGTTTTTTTTGTTTGGTTTTTTTTCCCCTTAATTCATAAGATGGAAGGTGTAGGGGTGTGATACATCATTGCAAATTGGCTTTAAAATGAAAACAAACCCCAAACTATTAAGTTATTAGCAATTACTTCTTATCTGTAAATTGTAGTTAGTACAGTAATAAAATTAACATCTGATTGCTTCCTATGTTATTTCTGCTTCTGAATTTAGGTATTTTAATCAAGAAAACCACTTTGAAAGTTTTCTGCAACACAAGAACACAGTCCACTACGAGCACAACTCCTACTGCCCTGGTCTGGTGACAAATCATACATCCTGATTTTTCAAGTGTGAACCTTTAGCGCTATAAAAGGCCAGAGAGTAGCTCCCTGCTACACCCTCCCTGGGCCATGCTGAGGGCACATGCGTGAAGCCCTGAAAACTCCATGTGCAAAACCACAGCATGACTGCTGACGACAGGAGAGTGAATGCCTTGCTGAGCTTTAGGTATTGGGAATATTATGTCATATTATGTTATGTTGTGTTATGTTACATCATGTATTGTAGTATGGTAAATTGTATCATAATGTTACATTAAGTCACGTTATTACCAGGGGCTGCTCTCACAGTGCCCTATTTCCGTTCTAAAAGCCCCTGTGTGTGCTCCTCTTGGATGCGGTCACGGTAATCAAGCCCGCGGGGGGCTGCCTGGGGGCAGCGGGGGTGTTGGGAGGCGCGGACGCAACCGCTTTTGCGGAGAGAAGGGAGGGAGGGAGAGAGGGAGGAGAGGCGGCAGCGCGGGCGCGGCAGAAGGCGCGGTACCTGTGCGGAGGGGCCGCCGGGCGCGCCGCCGCCAGCAGCAGCAGCAGCAGCAGGGGCAGCAGTGGGCACCGCGGGGCAGCGGGCGGCATCTCCGGGCGACGGCGGCGGCAGGGCTGGGTCCGCAGAGCCACTCCTTCGGCTGCCGCCTGCTCCTGTGTGCTCCGATGCCGGAGGAGGAGGCAGAGGCTCCCGCGACCCTCCGCCCCCGGGGCAGGGCAGGGTCGGGCCGCCCTCTCTCTCTCTCTCTCCCTTCCTCCTTGGGGCGCGGCGCTCCGCGCCCGCGGAGCCGCTGACACTGTTGTCTTCTCCTTACCCCCATGGGCCCTGCCCCGGGTATGCCCAGCCCTACCCCGGTATGTCCCAGCGGTGCTGCCACCTCCCCGGACGCCGCGCATTTTGCGCACTTAGCGACCTCTCGTCTGCGGAATCGCCCCGAACCCCGCAGTCGCCTGCTGCGCTCTGGGCTCTGTCCTCAGGTGGCACAGCGGGAGTGTTTGTCCTGACCATGAAAGAACTCAGTGTCACCATTTGTGCAATCGTGTACAGCTTCACCAATGCTTGACAAACAGTAATGCTACTTTAAAATTCCATCTTTATTTAAATTCTAAGGTAAACTTGAAATGCTTCATTTTGTTTACCAGTTGGTACTCTTGACCCATTTTGGTAGCTTTTTCACTCTGCCTGTGAAAGATACTCTTTAAAAGGACTGTGACAGAGCTCACAGTAACAACCTCAATACTTGTGTGTTTGTAGGATTTGAGCCAAAGTTGTTTGAGAAAAGAAATGAAAAGTCAAGTCAGTATTCTTGCTTACCACAAGACAAATTGACATTTTAATAAATGTTTGCAGAAGCCACATTGCTAGTGCTGTTGGATGATGACACACAGATTATCATGTCAATAAGTGACAGTTTATCATTTAAAGGTTGTTTTAAGAAGCGCCTGCCCCTCTTCTTGCGTTGTGTGGTTCTTCCTCTCTACATCTCTTGCAGAACATGGTAAGTCTGTAGTGAAGTGTTCAAGCACAACCAACTAAAGCAAAGACTAGAGGAACTAAGCAGAAATTCTACTGCATGCAAGACAGAAGATAAATCTACTCTCTTACTTATAGGATTCACATTCCTGCAAAATGCAAAGGGCAGTCCCTCTCCCAAGGCTTTAAAAAAAGGCCTGTGGATTACAGCACTAAACAGAAAGTGGATGCTGCAATTTATCAGGTGTAAGAGCTGTACTCTCCTTTCCACAGTGTGGGCTGAAGACAGCAGTTGGATAACCTGAATCCATCCTTGCAAAATTTCCAAGATGATTCGCATGGGAGAGGTGCAGCTCCTGTTGGGATGTCCCAGCTTTTCGGAGGCACCCTGCAAGATGGCTGGTAAGAGATGTCAACAGCCTTCCTGTGTGCACAGACACAATGGAAGAGCAGAAGCTGAGGCACACATGGATTTTGCAGAGGCCAAGGTTTGGTGTGAGTGCATGTGTGGTAGCAGGCAAGCAGGAATACCCGGGCTGAGGACGGGCAGCTGTGCACCTCCTAGTGCAGCAGTAGAGGAAGGAGATGATGTATCCGGGCAAGGGTTGGGGAAGGACTGGGACAGGGAGCCCAGTCCACAAAAGGGGACAGTGGAAACAGAGATCATAAAGTGGTCAGACCAGAGATAATATTTACAACTGTGTTTTGAACTGATTTGAAATGACAGAAATTGGGAAATAAGAGAGCTAAAAAGGAGGCACTTCATAACCAGCAGGGATCTGATTAGCAGCCAAACGTTTAACCACTGCCACTAGGTATGCTGCTTTTAGTCATGAAGGTAATGTAATGTTAATAAAATCTGCTAGATAGTGTAAGTCATTGTATATGACAGAGAGTTGTGTAATCCTCACACCACAGATACGTGGTGTGCTCTTCTCTGATTATCAACGTTTTTTTAAGTCCAGAGAAGGTCCACTGTTTAAAAACATCAAAGTATTTCAGGCCTTAGAGCCACTGAAGAGCTGGCATCTATGCAAAACCACTAACAAAGCTTGTTAGTTCCCTCGGATTACAAGTTCAAAGACTATTTTACATGTGATTGCTGCAGACTTTTAACCTTCTCCAGCGGTAGTTTTAAACTTCTAAACAGTTAACTTGATAAGAGGTTCTCTATGACCACCCAAGAATATCTACAGATCTGTTCAGCAAAGAAACAATATAGGCCTGATGAGCAAATCAAGGCAGAGATCAGGCTGCTGGGAAAGCCCCACACGCCTGTATGAGCGTGTGCAGCCTGGCTCTTCCACCTTTGCCATATCAGGAACAACAGCAGCAGCACTCCCTGGCACTGGCTATCAGGGAACACATCCTACATTACAGGCATTCAATCTAAATTAAACTGTGATTACCAAACGTAAATGATATTGCTACAGAAAATTCACCCATGAACTAAACCAGAGACATCCGGCTGGTTTTCATAAATAGCTAAATAAGGAACAGAAAAGTAAAAGACCAATAAGTAGTTGCCCATAAATAAAGGCAGGATAGACCTGTGAAATGAACTGTTAGGAACTGAACCTAGGAAATGAGTGTAAATTAAGCTGTAAAAGTTTTAAGCTCAAAACCAAAAGATGACAGATTTACAGTCTCATGCATTCTTAATTACGCTGCTTTGTGTGTGTATTCTTTGCATAAATGATGCATAGCTTATGTGACAAAAATAGTGTGGAGCTGCAGAAGCAAAGAGTCAGTGTGCACACAAGATGTCTAACTTCTGACAACTGACTTTGAGCACAAGTAACTTTCTTTTCTATCTTTTCCAAAAGTAGAGCAAAAACTCTTTTTGTTACATGTCCCTGACTCGTGGCATCTACAGACTTGGAACAATGAATCTTTAGTGATAAACTATTTAAGGTTTAAACCACAAAGTTAGTGCCATAGCAATTATTAACAATGCCCACTCTCCTAGGCTGACATTGCCTCCTGTTGTGGTCTAGCAGAAATGCTTTCCTGGACTATGTTAGTGATGCTGGTGACCCTAAGGTGAGTGCTTCTCCCTATCATTCACTGAAGAAAGGTATTTTGTACACAAAATCTAACAAGGGACAATTTTCCTAATGAATGTCTGGCATGTGTGACTTTGTCTGCCTGAAAATGAGACAACTGCTGAAGTGGAAATGGTCCTGCTCTTCCACATGCCCCTCCATGCATCCGTGACATATTTCCTGTGACAAATGATGATTTTACTATGCAGCAGCTAGAACAGCCTGCTGATCTGACAACAACTGAACTCTCTACCTAAAAGCTTGCTTTTTAATATTTGTGCTCCATCTTTCAGGCTTCTCACCAAATCTTTTTCCCTGTGGAGAGTCACTTGTAAAAAATCCCTTATGCCATGACAAGACGCAAGGCCTTTAGTGTTCTCTTAGTGTTTCTGCACAAGGCCTGCTTGTTGATGCTGCAGAAGTGTTTGAATTTAAATGTGAATTCTGTCAGCAACAGCTCTTTATTTCATCTGAATTATAGAATCATAGAATGGTTTGGATTGGAAGGAACTTTTAAAGGTCATCTGCAATGAGCAGGGACATCTTCTGGTTTCTTGAAGCCCCATCCAACTCAATCTTGAGTGTTTCCAGGGATGGAGCACCTACTACTTCTCTGGGCAACATGTTCCAGAGTGTCACCACCCTTGTAAAAATTTTTTCGTCCTTATATCTGGTCTGAATCTACACTCCTGTAGCTTAAAACCATTGCCCCTTGTCCTGTCATATCAAGCCCTATTATAAAGACTGTCCCCACCATTCTAATAAATCTTCTACATTTTGAAAGGCTGCAATGAAGTTGGCCCAGAGACTTATTTTCTCAGTGTGGCTTTAGGTGCCAAAACCTTGATATTTTCACTTCACTTGGTATTTCCTGGAATTGCAAGTTGTTCCCTTTCAGAATAGCACTGAACAACATGCAATAAAGAGGACATATCCCTATTCTCTTGATAATCCTACCACCTGAAATAACTCTTACAAAGTGGTGTGCCCACTGAATTCCTAGGATTCCCAAATTTTCTTTGGTCTGTAAGCCAAGGATTTGTCCATGGTTATGTCTAGAACTGAATCTGCTACTTAATAGAAATAAAAAATACCACATGAGAATTGTCACTGGAAAACTGCAGAGCCTCCACCCTTCCCTGAGCTGGAATTCCCACTCTTCTCTCTCTCTTTTTTTTTTTTTTTTTTTTTTTTTTTTTTTTTTTTTTGTATGTGAAGCTTCACCCTCAACTCATTTACCAAAAGACAATGTGGTTTCTGGCTTTATATAAAAAAATGGCTGTGATGAGTCATAGACCTCCTCCTCCCTTGCTTTATTTTGATACTGAGATACCAAGTGTAGATGCTGTATTGACAGTATTAGGAACTTCTTAGGAACTGAGCTTGCATTTCTTTATTTTATTTTTTTTTCTCTTTTGCTAGCTTTGCCTCAAATAATAACATATCTAATAGAGTTGCAAAACTTCATAATTCATATTATCACTATCCTGTTTAATAGCCTTGTTGATGATCTGGACGAGGGGATTGAATCCACCGTCAGTAACTTTGCAGATGACACCAAGTTGGGAGAAAGTGTTGGTCTGCTAGAGGGTAGGAGAGAGAGAGGTAGAGAGAGTGGTTCACATGTTAGCATTGGAGATTTGCATACTGCTGCATAGAAAAAAACATCATAAGAGCAAATCAGAATTGTGGGAGGCTTCTAGTTCTTATTTTATCAGGAAACTGGATGTTAGGAGGAAGTTCTTTCCAGTGAGGGTGGTGAGACACTAGAACAGGTTGCCCAGAGAGGCTGTGGAGCACAGAATGTGATCTTTGATTGCGTTCTGTGCTTTGGTGCTCCACAGCCTCCCTGGAGGTGTTCAAGGTCAGGTTGGATGAGACTGTACTAGTGGGAGGTTTCCCTGCCTATGGCAAGGGATTGGAACTAGATGATTCTTGAGGTCACTTCCAACCTTACCATTCTATGATTCTATAGGAAGGCTCTGCAGAGGGACCTGGACAGATGGGCACAGTCCAATGCCAGAAGTTTTTAACAAGGCCAAGTGCCAGGTTCTGCACTTTGGCCACAACAACCTCATGCAGCACTACAGGCTGGGGACAGAGTGGCTGGAGAGCAACCAGGCAGAGAGGGACCTGGGGATACAGGTCAACAGCAGCTGAACATGAGCCAGTAGTGTGCCCAGGTGGGCAAGAAGGCAAGTGCCATCCTGACCTGTATCAGGAATAGTGTGGCCAGCAGGACTAGGGAAGTCCTTCTGCTCCTGTGCTCAGTGCTGGTTAGGTCACACCTTGAGTACTGTGTGCAGTTCTCGGACCCTCAATTGAAGGAAGATGTTGAGGCGCTTGAACATGTCCAGAGAAGAGCAACAAGGCTGGTGAGGGGGCTGGAGCAGAAGCCCTATAAGCAGAGGCTGAGGGAGCTGGGGGTGTTCAATCTGGAGAAGAGGAGGCTCAGGGGAGACCTCATTGCTGTCTACAACCACCTGCAAGGATGTTGTAGCCAGGTGGGAATTGGTCTCTTCTCCTAAGCACCCAGTGACAGAACAAGAGGACTCGGTCTCAAGCTGCACCAGGGGAGGTCTAGGCTGGATGTTAGGAAGAAAAATCCTTCACAGAAAGGGAATGGACTGCCCAGGGAGTTGGTGGAGTCACTGTCCCTGAAAGTGTTTTAAAAAATTACTGGGTAATAGGTTGTACTTGAGGATCTTCAAGTTCTTTTCCAACCTGGTTAACTGTGATTCTGTGATTTAGCAGAGGGTCAAGATGTCATGCATTAATCATAAAAGTGGTAGTTTTTCAGTACAGCTTTTCTAAACTACCTCCTGATCCATGCATTTGTCAGTCTGGGCCAGTCTTTCCATTAGTTTCTGCTTGCTTCTTCTCTACATAGAAATACAAGCTGATATCCAATTAATCTTTTTAAAAAGTGGTTTACTTCCTATTGTTCAGTCAGTTACTTATTGCCACTGTAAGGAAATGTTAAGGAGAATGCTGCTGATTTATTATTAGCTGAATTGGTTTTCATCATAATATAAAAATGGTAAATTGGTCAGCCATTGCTAAATTGCCAGTATTCCTGTAACCAAAGAGATGTAATAATTGTTAAACAGAGAGTCTTGCTATCAAACAGGATATCTGAAGCATTCATAATGCTGTGAACAGATGCTCCATCACAGTACAAGCCTCATAAAAGATTGTTTCAGTATTTCCAATGAAGCATCCAAGGGACCATTAATCAAAAGCACATACTTAACAATGAGTATATCACACAGCAGGTGGAGAAATTGCTGAAGTACTGATCAAACAAATGGGTGCTAAAACTGCATTTTAAAGCAAGAACTGTTTCCCTAATAGTGCACTTTAAACATATTGGTCCACGGAAAATACTCAGTACATAAAAGGAACAGGAACATAAACCACAGAGTAGAAGGCCATAAAAATAAAAAGGCAGAACCCCTGGATTGCCTGCAGGTACCTGTGAGTCAGGCAGTCCCACAGCTGAATCTTGCAGCAGCAAGGAGGAACAAAGCACTTTGGTTTCTGCAGGACAGCTTCCAATCCCTGGCATGGAGTAGGGCATCATCAAGTGTCCCTAAATGCTATTCTTATCTAGAGAGGCTATTCTTATCTAGAGAGCTGTAAAACCAAAGACACATCAGCTACCCAGTCAGTCATTGTCCCAGGCTCAATGTAATCTATATCAGCAAATATTTAAGTAGGTAATATTCTGAAAGGAAATTCCAAAGCAGATTCTCTTAATTGTAGCTGATGCAGGAAAGAAACATGAGAACATTAATTATGTTTGTTCATGGGGAAGGAAATGCAAGAAAAGTTAGAAAATTAAATTTTGTCATTAAAATGGGGGGGGGGAGGGGAAGACAGGAAGATTTCTGTAACTGGTTATGAAATAGAATTATTTGTATGAGATACATATATATATATATATAAAAAATCATCCTTGGATCCATTATCCTCATATAAAGACAATACTAGTTCATGTCTGGATAGGAACAAATTTCTTGAGACTTAGGACAAAGTCTGCTTTATAGATTGAGAAATGAAAAGAGCTGATATTTTGAGCAATCTACAGCACAACTGTAGCCTCTCCCCTCTGGAAATACCACTACCACCAGAGACTTTTTAGTTAAGCTCTGACCTGAATGGAAAAAAAACTTGAGTAAGCATGTGGAGTCCTTGCTGTGTTACATGACACACTGGGTGGTGCTAACAAACCGGGGATGGTCACAGCCCTCTGCCTTCGACTTGGCTCCAAGTGACACTGGAGGTGTAACATAAAGGTACATGTGACTCCACTCTGAAGTAGGAGACTGTCAAGTTCTGTAAGTGCTAAAGCAGAGAAAGAAAAATTGGAAAAGATATCAAGGCTGCTCCAGAGAAGTCTTTTTCAGGCGTAGAGTGTGCTTTTGTAAAGAACACTGTCAAGGAAGCCCAACCCTGGAACCATGAGCAAAGAAACTGCCTAATTTTTGTGTGTGTGGTGTAATTTTCTTGTGTTCAAGAAAGACAAAATTTCACATCCTCTATAAGTATTTGTATTAAGGTATATAAGTATTTGTATTAAGGTATATAAGGTTTGTATTAAGGCAGCCAGCTTTGTTTTCTTTTTTTCAATCTGTTTTCTGACTACTGTAGTTGAAAAATAGAGATATTTTTAAAGAGCATCAAATGTGTTACTCTGACATAGTGCTACTTCACAGGTGATACTTGGGAGCTGAGACTCACTGTGCAGTTTCACTAATTAGTTAACTGCTGCTGGCAGTAGAGATCAGAAATCGGAACTAAGCCCTGTTAAAATGATTTCATGTCAATACTCTCATGGCTTTTCCTAAATTTTCCTCTACTGTGGGACAAGAGATGGCAGAATTAAAGGAAATGACCATCAGATGTAATAATTCCTGTCCTTGTTCTCGTGACTTGAATAGGAAACCCTAACTTTACTAAGCAGCTCAGGAGCTATATCTGAATGGTAAAATGGAGAAGTTTATATCTGAAAGACTTTCTTCAAAGATTAAAATCTAGAACAAGGAAAATACCCTTTTGACAGTCTAATTAGATCAAGTCAAGACAGCTAGAGTACTGGGAGAGAGCATCTTGATCCAGCCGTTCTCAGGTACAACATCATATTGATGATATAAAAAGACTTACTGGATTATTCTTGTTATTTATGCTGTATCTTTCTTTGTCCTCAGTCTTTGGAGCATAGAATTGTTAGCAAGAATGAGAGTTTTGCACCACTGATATAAATGGTAAATGAGTTGTCATAGTTGACTCACTTCTGAAGGGAGCAGAAGGCCTACTATGCAAACTGGACCCGTTTCTTGGGGAAATCTGCTGTCTCCCTGGTGCCTGGGCTAATGATGTAAGGGTACAGACCTCAGGTTGCTATCCATTATTGATACTTCATGTAGACAGTGATCAACTAGCATCAAGAAGTCCAAGGGCAATGCAGGGAGACTTCAGAGCTGGTTAAGTGATCAAAGTATGTTCTCCTTCCCTCCTGTTGCAGGGAGGGAAGAAGGAATAAACAGGAAGAGCCAGCAGAGCTGCCACATTGGACTTTCAGCGGGCAGACTTTGGCCCGTTTTGGAGACTGGTCAACAGAGTCCCTTGTGAGGCAGTCCTGAAGGGCCAAGGAGTCCAGGAAGGCTGGACATTATTCAAGAAGGAAGTCTTAGAGGTGCAGGGGTGTCTTTAACTAGAAATTAATCTGGCTTCAGCTGTTAAAGGCAACAAGAAGTGCTTCTACAAATCGAGTAGCAGCAAAAGAACTAAGGAGAATCTCTGTCCTTTTTTTGGATGCAGGGGGGAACATCGTGATCAAGGATGAGGAAAAGGCTGAGATATTCAACACTTTCTTTGCTTCAGTCTTTAGGAGTAGGACTCATTGATTGCTGTATACCCAGGCCCTGAGCTGGAAGATAGATAGGGTTGGTGATCAGAATGAAGCCACATAATCCAAGAGGAGATGGTTAGCAGCCTTCTGCACCAATTAGACATGCCCTAGTTTATGGGGCCAGATGGCATACACCCTAGGATACTGAGAGAACTAGCACAAGTGCTCACCAAGCCACTTTCCATAATTTACCATCAGTCCGGGCTCAACAGGGAGATCCTATTTGACTGGAGATTGGCAAATGTGACACAAGAAAGGCCAGAAGGGAGGTCTGGGGAGCCTCAGACCTGTGAGTCTGACTTCAGTGCCATGGAAGGTTATAGAGCAGATCACCTTGAGGGCTATTGTGAAACACGTGCAGCACAACAATATGATCAGCACAGTCAGCATGGATTTATGAGAGGCAGATCCTGCTTGACAAACCTGATCTCCTCCTACAACAAGGTGACCCACTTAGTGGGTGAGGGAAAGCTTGTGGATGTTGCCTTTGACACTCCCTCCCACAGCATCCTCCTGGAGAAGCTCAGGGCTTAGATGGGTGGATACTTCACTGGGTAAAAAGTGGCTGGATGGGTGGGCCCAAAGTGGTGGTGACTGGAGTTAAACTCAACTGGCATCTGGTCATGAGTGGTGTTCCCCAGGACTCAGTACTGGGACCAGTTCTCTTTAATGTCTTTATGAATGATCTGGATGAATGGATTGAGGACACCCTTCAGATGACACTCAGCTGGGAGGGAGTGCTGATTTGCTTGAGGGTAGGAAGGCTCTACAGAGGGACCTGGACAGGCTGGATTGATGGATCGAGGCCAGTTGTATGAGAGTCAACAAGTCCAAGTGCCAGGTCCTGCACTCTGGTCACAATAACCCTATGCAACGCTACAGGTTTGGGAAAGAGTGTCTGGGAAGCTGTCCAGCAGAGAAGGACCTGTGGGGTATTGGTCAACCAGATGAATATGAGCAGTGTGCCCAGGTGGCAAAGAAAGCAAACAGAATTCTGGGCCTGTGTCTGGAATAGTGTGACAGGCAGGAACTGGGAAGCAACTGTACCCCTGTACTTGCCACTGGTGAGGCCATGCCTTGAGTACTGGGTTCAGTTTTGAGGCACTCACTATAAGACATTGAGGTGCTGCAATCTGTCCAGAGAAGGGCAACAAAGCTTTTGAAGTGAGGTGAGACCTTTTTGCTCTCTCTAGCTCCCTAAAAGGAGGTTGTAGTGAGGTATCAGTCTATTCACCCTAGTAACAAGTGTCGGGATGAGAGGAAATGGCCTCGAGTTGCACCAGGGGAGGTTTGGATTTGATATTAGGAGACACCTTTTCACTGAAAGGGTTAACATATACTGGAATAAGCTCCCCAGGGATGTTGAATCCCCATCCCCTGAGGTGTTTAAAAGATGCAGAGATGTGGTGTTAAGGGACATGGCTTAGCACCATACTTGGTATAGTTAGAATAACGATTGGACTTGATGATCTTGAAGGTCTTTACAACCAAAGCAATTCTGTGATTCTATGACTCTATATTAGGAACGTTCCTGTGCAAAAGTAAATTGTACAGGGGCTGGGTAGTTCTGACAAAGAGAATTACAGTAAGTCTCTCTGACCTCTGTCCCATCAGAGTAACAGGGGTCATGGAATGCAAAACTAAGGCCAGATTATTTCACTGGTGGCTGGAACTCAGCTATCTGCCACGTGCATTACAATGGTACGTTTACTTTTTCTAAATGCTGAATTACTGCTCTGGGAGATGCACGCATGCATTCCAGCATGGAGTATGGAGTTTAGCCTAATATTATGGGTTTTTTTTAAAACACATCTGGGATCTGTTATGTTGCTGGGTAATGATTTTCACAGAATCATCGTTACTTAATATGTAAAGAAATGTCACTGTCAGTATTAGTCTCAGCATGGTATTGCAGAGTAACGCAGT
This sequence comes from Eubucco bourcierii, assembly GCA_013396675.1. NCBI lineage: Eukaryota > Metazoa > Chordata > Aves > Piciformes > Ramphastidae > Eubucco > Eubucco bourcierii. The sequence continues at coordinate 163,708 of VWZE01001595.1, read as the reverse complement.
GCTGCTTGCTACAGACAAAATACCATAGGTCATTAAAATGCTAAAGCATTAAGGCCAAAAGTTATTAAAAAAATGAATGGAACCAATGTGGGAATTTGAGGAGCCAAGTCCAGAGATTTCCAGAAGGTAGCAGTTTTGTTTACAAACTATATCACACAAGTAACCCAAAAGCTGGAAACATTACTTATCTTACATACTTGACATAAAAATCCTTCAGTGTTTTTCGTGTTATGGAAACAATTGCATGAAACTTCCATGTAGGTGTAACTCAGCAGCAGTCCTCTAGTACTTTAGGAAACTAAAACACAGGGTCAGGATCAAACCAGTTTACCCTTTTTGTTTTCCAGGAGTTACTTGTTTTAATCTTCTCAAGAGCCTCAGACTGTTTTGGTTTTAACAGTCTGTGAGGAAGTTTCCCACATCCACCAAATAAAGTAATGGCCAGACTGAGTCAGGAATATTGTCATTTAATTCTGGTGCCTCTAAATTACACTTAACTCCATTTTGGAGGTGGACAGCTGAGCACAGGCAACTGCTTTGAAAATCTCTATGTTCAACTCACTTATTGAAAGAATAATTTGGGAAAAGGCATCCTAGATTCTAAGGCTGGTCTTTGATTAAAGTTTCTTCTTAATCCTTGCAGGAAAGGAACCAAGGATCCTACTTCTACCACAGAATGTCTTCTAGTGAAGGTATGGCATCTTTGAATGAGGAATCAGAGAACTTGCAGGGATTGGTAAGGATTTATTTAAATGTCTATTGTTACCTGTTCTGCAGTTTGAGAGCTGTACCACTGTAATTTCTTCCTCTTAAAAAAAAAATTACACTTGACTTTCACTGTGTATAAAAGACTAATCAGGTTCTTGTGCTCCTGTTTTGTGTATGCTATTGTTCTTTAAGAGGTGCAATACTTTGCCTGAGGTGTGCTGAGCCAGCACTCCCTTTTACTCCCAGATGTATTGCAGTACACTGAAAATAATTATTCTGCACAATGTCAAATAGTAAGAAATGATTTGCTGTAAATAGGTATAGATGCAGACAGATGTATGTAGACTCTTCAAAGGGAATGAGAAGAACAGTTTTCTATGGAGCTTGAGTTATAAATGCAACAAATAGATGCTGATTATTATACTGTCCATCCAGGACAACGATTCTGTATTCAGCTTTCCAGCTAAGTTTTCAAAGCTCTTGCTTCCTAAGCTCTTAAACTCTGCTGATATTTCTCTCTGCTTTGACACCATCCTACACATGCCTAATGTGCTTGCTGGTCTGTCTCTTGGTTATCATCCTCTCATCATTGCAGCTTTTAGCCAAGTGAAATTGTGCTTTTATGGATTCCTTAATAATTTTCTGGTATTACTAACCCCAGAGTCTCTTCTTAAGTACCATTATTCAATTATCTGCTTTAAATTAAATGAAATTCACATATACCTAATTAAACTAAGTGGATTCTAAACTCAGTGTGTCCTCTGAAGCACTACTATGTCTCTGATCTGCTCTGGATTGTTAATTTATGACTTTACAGCTCTAGTATCACTTCTGCATCTTCTGTAATGTAGAAGACTCCAGTATAGATTCCCAGCCAAGTTTTAACATAGACTTATACAGAAAATGTTATAGCTATTAAAAAAAAAATATCAGGAGTTTTTTGAACAGGATATTTGATCATACTACAACCTTGCTGTGTTCAAACTTGACACATTTTGACAATTTGACTCCATTTCAGATTTTTTCAGATACTTTGTATTAATATGAGAGTCAGAGGTTAAATCTGCCATTCAAATGTGGATGGTTTAGCAATCCGTTGCACTCCTAATCCCAGTTTGTCTCTTTTGGTTTAGTGTTTGAACTGCCCTCAAACTATTCACCTATTTGTAAACTCATAGGCCATATTTAAGTCATGGTTATTCCTAAAAGGGATGAAGTCAGTCTAAACACCACACAAAATGCAAAGGCAAGCTCAATAGTTATGAGAAGCACAGGTGTACAAAACACAGCTGAAGACAGAAGCCCTGTATTGTTTGTCAAAAATGGATTGTTAAGTTTTATAAAAGACTTCAACAAACCCAAACAAAAACAACTACTAAGTGCAAACACTTGTTTCTTGGATAAAGCCTTCTCTTTCTTTTCTTTCTTTTCTGTTCTTTTTTATTTTTACTTTTCATACCCAGTTTTTAAGTCCGGAAAAGAGAAATGTAGAACTATCAAACCAAACACACCTTGTGTCCTCCCCTCTCCATATTCGTATTAGCATTCTGCCTCACGGCAGTGACCTGACCACCAGCCCCTTGGACTGAAACAGTCTCACTTTGTAAAGTACACTTAAATATTCATGGAACCAGTTGGTGAGAGAAAAAACAATGTTCTAGTTTGGTGATTCAGTAACTCTCCTGGGGAAGGTGAGGGTGTTAGTCCCAGTGTGTAACTATTTGTACAAAGTAGAACAGTGTGAAACAGGAGAAGTGACAACTCATGTCCCCCCAGCAAATTTCCTTCCAGTAACGAAGAAGGCTTAAAAAATAATAACAATACATTAGTGAGAAATCTGCCAGATATAGTTAACAGGAGTTTAAACAAACTCTTAAAGTAATTTAGAGATTATTCCTGAAATAGCAAAGCCTTTGGATGAATAGCTGTTCTTCCACATCTTTGAAACAGGGCTTGTTCTTCATATTAAGTGAACAGACCTTTCATCCTCCAAAACAAAACAGCTCTTAAAATAGAAATAATTCGGAGCATATTTTAAGAACTTAGCATCTCATAACACTGTACCTCCAGCCTTGCTCCTATTGACATCGATGGAAGGAAAAACACTATTTATACGTTCCACAGGCAGATCTGTCTCTTGGAGAATACTGCTCTATAATAGTTTGTCTGACAGGAATAAAGAACTCTTGAGACCTGCCTGACAGTTGAATAGTCATGGTTGTATGGGACTCTGGCAGTAATGTTTTTGCAGTGTGATTACCAAAGACATCGAGCAAGCCAAGAATCTTAGGCACAGATGAGTTTTCATTGGACCAGCTGAAAAGACAGACAATGTTTCAGAGCACAAATTCTTATTCAGGGCTAAGAGACAGAAAGAGTAAGCTACAAGCAGGCTGAGAACTGCTCTCTGTTTCAATTTGCGAAGTAGACAATGTGACACACTTTTCTTATGTTTCCTTACAGCTCATGCAAGTTATTGTCGGAGAACTCACAGAAAAGCATAGATAATTCCAGTGCATTGCTGTGACTTTGCTTAGAGATACATTTTCCATGCAGACACTTAACTGTTACTGACACAGAGATGGGCTCCTACTGTTTGCTTGGATAGTTCTGTATTTTCCAGACTTCTGTGTAAAGTGACTCCTAAGCACACAACAGAAGTAGCTATATGATGAGACTGAAGAGTAGGATAACAATACAATCTGAACCAAAAGATGAATATGCCAAGCAACAGTTAGTAGAGTTGTTACCCTCATGAGATCTGCACTTTAAGAAGGTAGATCCCTGTGACAACTCTTCCACCACTGCGTTTGTGAAACTCAGTGCTGAATAGATGAGAAGCCCTGGGTTTTCCAGCAGTGAATCTCTGCTGAGGTCAGGTATCAGATCCATCAGTCTGGCTTTTATGGCAATGGTGTTACAGCTACTAGCAGATGAAAGGGACGGAGACATTGCATCTCTGCTTGGCCTCAGGCAACATCCCATTCAGAGTTTTTAGAGAAGCAGTAGCAAGCCAGTATGGGAACTGTGCTGAGAGCTCCTCATGGCTCACAGCGAAGAGATGCATTTTATCCAGAGCTGGGGAGATGGTCACCTTTGAGTGCCCCAGCCCAAAGCCCTTCGTCTTGGCATCCTGTTTATCATCCTGCCTTTAGTCTCCTACAGATCTCTGCTACCTTTCAGTTGAGTTGCCAGGCTCCATGTGCTGGTTTTGGGCAGCTGGACACTAGATGCAGGCAATGTAGAGTATAGCACAAACACCCTATCTGGTCCCTCTCTGTTCAGCCTCTTCCAGTTGCATAAGTGGATCATTGCCAAAAACATTCGAAGGCATTTGGCTGCATGTTACATTGCTCACTCACTGCTCACTGTTAGTGCAGTGAGCTATTCAAGACTGATAGAAGCTACTTTCTTAAACTTTCAAAACAAGGAACTTCAAAAAAGGGCACTTCTTTAGGGCTGCCAAGCAATCAGTTTCACCTTCTAACCTACAGAGCTCTATGCCCAGTCTGACAAAAGTTGGCATCAGGAATTAGAAATTCATCACCCCTGGCTTGTAAGGATGGATCTAAAAAGATCATAAGAGGTTTAAAGCGTTAGTCAACAAAACCAGAGCTGTCTGAAAACTGTTTTTAAAGCTCAGCAGTAAATAGTGTAATAATTCATATTACATTAAGCATAGAGTCATATCATCTTTGTTAGTCATATATTTTCCCAATAAAATTACTCATAAACCAAAAACTCCACACATCATAGAGTGTGAAAGGTCTTTCAGGGGATTGTGTAGTTTAAGCACAATATTGTGTGATATCTGGAAAGGAATTCTTGACAGCAGAACAATACCTTTAAAAACCTTTACAAAATATCTTTTCATATAAAACACTTTCCAAGAAAAATTTGAAGGAAAGGTGCTCCAAAAGCAGAGAAGTTTCTGTCTTGAAATCTGGAAATGGAAGGGACGGAACAGATTTCGACATCTATGTAGCTTACGTAAAAACTTGAATATGAATACTTGAAAGTTAAGGAATTAAATCTTACATAGGTTCTGGCAGGTGGAAGCAGAATAACTGAAGAGCAAGATCTGCACTCAGCCTGGTATATGTAGCTGATAGAACAATGAGCAAGTTAAAATTGGTGCAGAATCTATATTAAGATTTAGACAAAAGGAGGTGTGTACCCCAGTATGTCTATCCAGATTCTGAGCTAAAGATATTCAGAAAGTAGATGATGACAACAAATTTATAAGTGTTAGTATATCTAAAACCATAGCAAGGAGATGCAGAATTACTGAATATGCTGGCATCTTTCCTGTGTGGAGGAGATTTCTTCTCTAAGAAGAAATCACAAATTCTCTTGAAGAGAGACTGCATCAATTGCAGTGGTCACAAAACTGGATGTAACACATTTTCCAAGATCTGCATTCCTGTTGAAATTCAGTGTGAGACTGGCACACAGCTATAGCTGATGTCTTTTGAAAATGCTCTAGTGCCTCTCCCTTACCTTACTAAATTCCTCGAGGTAGGGGTACACAATTTACCCAGTGTTAGAGAGAAGAAATGGAAGCACAATGGCACACACATTTTCTGAATATAGGCTATTTTACTTTTTCAGTCTGAAATATGGAAAAGGTTAATTGCAGATATGACACTATGTACAAAAACACAGTAAGCAAGTGTACTGGATACATATATTCTCGGAGGAAGCAGCATTTCTCTGTAGCTCCTTCTGCTCTGATGTGTTTATCACAGAGCCTTCTACAAAGCCCAGCCTTAGACCAGGAAACAGACTTTGGGCTAAGGGGGGATGCACCTGAACTTGGAAAATGAGTGCAGTGAGTCACCACCAGCTATCAAATCATGGTTCAAACTGGCTGTCACTGGCCACAGAAAACAATCTCCTCTCATGGTCCAGGTCCTGGGTGTGCAGGTACTGCAGATTTAAGTCTCTGCAGCTCTGGAAATTTGGTTTGGGTTTCTGATAATAGCTTTCAACCACAACCTCCTAACTGTTCAGCTCTGCTCCTGACTGTGGGCTATGGCTGCAGCATGCTAGGCTTAACCTGCCTCATTGCCTCAGCTTACTCTTCTGGTGGCAGAGGATACAAACTGGTATGGTGGGGCTGCACTGCAGAAAGCATGAGACTAGGATATGGCAGGATGAAGGTTTTGCATGTAGCTCAGAAAGTCATGAAGCCTAGCACCTCTACATCAATTATTTCCCTTTCTGTATGTCTGTGGTGTCACACAAATTCTGTTCAGACTTAAAATGACTATTCAAATGAGCACTGGTGAGCGCTGTAATGCCAGCTGGGCCAGAGAATTAGGCTAGAGTATTGCCTGCAGTAGTTCAAGCTGAGCAACAGCTTAAAACTATTTATTTTGTTAACAGCTAGCCCCACAGCAGCTGATCCTTTACGGCTTGATTTTTTGCGTGAGAGTAATCTAAGGGCATGTGGGAATTTCCAAGGAAGTTATTTGAGTTAAGAGACTTGGGGTTGTTGGTTGCTGAGAAACTCCTCAGGAGCTGGCAGTGCTCTCAGGCAGCCCAGAAGGTTACCATGTGCTGGGCTGCACTAGGAACCAGAAGGGCAAGAGAGGGGATTCTGCCCTTTTACTCTGCTCTGGTGAAACCCCACCTTGAATACGTCATCCAGTCCTGGTGTCCCCATCATAGAACTGTTGGAGTGAGTCCAGAGGAGGCCACAAGGATGATCCAAGGGCTGGAGCACCTCTGCAATGAGGACAGGCTGAGGGAGCTGTGGGTGTTCAGCCTGGAGAAGAGAAGGCTCTGGGGAGGCCTTCCAAGACCTGAAAGGATCCTACAGGAAGGCTGCAGAGGGACTTTTCATGAGGGTGTCTGGAGACAGGACAAGGGGGAATGGTTTGAATCTGAGGGAGAGTAGGTTTTGACTGGATCTTAAGAAGAAGTTCTTCAGTATGAGGATGGTGAGACTCTGGAATGGGAATGCAGAGAGGCTGTGGATGCGCCCTCCCTGAGGATGTCCAAGGCTAGGATGGACGAGGCTTTGAGCAGCCAAGTCTGCTTGAGAAGGAGGTTGGCAGAGAGGTTGGAGTAGATGATCTCTAAGTTTTTTTCTAACCTAAGCCATTCTGTGATTTAACGAACCCAGAATCCATATTTGGAATAGTTGTATTTCCCCAGGATCCCCCCTTTTCCTTCCATTACGTTTCCATCATAAAAGAAAAATATTTGACTGGGTGATTTTAAGTGGGGTCCAAAGCTCAAGGCTTTGCATCAGCACACCCTGTAGATGAGAGTCCTTCTTGCTTACAAAGGGCCACATGAAACCCCCAGTGTTTGGTGCATGCTGTGGTTATGGGTGTAAGAGGAATTGTGAGTATTTCACTGAAACTCACCCTGCTAAATCTTCCAGAAGACTGCTGCAGATAAGAAAACTTCCCAGCATGTGAAATCTTTCTGTCCTTACCTTGTCACCAGGAAGAGTCAGTGTTTACTGCATGAAGTCAGTGTTTGCTGCATTGGCTGTCATCTAACGAGATGCTTCCTGCGGCAAATGCAGGGCTGGAATAGCTCGGACAGATTGCGGCTGTTCTATTATTAGAAACCTGTTATGTTTGACATTGAACATAAAAGATTAGAACATTTTTCACACTCCTGGTTGAGAATAAATCCCTGCAATTGTTGTCAGAAAACACAGTTAGGCCTCTGGATTCTGATTGATCAGACTTGCAAGTCAATCAGTCATGTTGAGATAGGCAAAATGGGTTGACAAAAAAATGATGACTGATACCCGAAGAACAAAATCTGTTGAAGAGAGGTGATAAATCTTGTCATTACCAAAGCAAATTCTTTGGAGTCTAGAATTTCACCCTCAAGGATATTTTGCATGTAAGACTTAGTTTGTATAGTTTATTTGAAACATCCAGAGAACTCTTACCTATGGACAGATTGTGTGAGGAAATCCATTTGGTTTCCAATGGCCTGTCAGAATAAACTGATTGTTGTTATTGCTGGTTTCAAGTGAATGTACAGGCAGCATTGCATGATGCCACATTTTGACCATCCTTCAGGTGAGATGTAGAGTTCTTTACTCTTCTTTAGTGCTAATGCAATTGCTCATGTAAGAGAAGAGAAAACTATTGAAAGGCCACATTAGGAAGTCAATTGTATGGCTTATCTGCATGACAACAGTACACATAGCTACACGATGTTAACAGGACTCAGGCAGAGCATTGGTATGGCACTCACACAGGGAGAAGTGTCACTTGCACAGCGTGGACACCCTTGCTATCTGCTTCACCTTGTTTTTTCTTGGAGCACTTCTACCTACATTTGAGGCAGCTGTTGGGGTTGCCATGAAGGAGTCAGAGCTGAAGAAATACTGTGTCCGGCTTAAAATTTGTAAAGAGAAAGTAATGGCCTAGTGAAGTGGGGTTAGAAAGAGTGAATAAATAAATAGGTGAGGAAACAGTTTTGAAAGAAACAAACTGGCATGGTAAAGAAATTTAGAAAAACTCTGATGCCATGCTAGCCATGCAGCGAGGCTACTCACACAGCTTGTGCCAGCACAAGAGGCAGGAGTCATTGTGCAGCTCACACAGGGACTCATACTGCAAACCACTTTAATATGTGTTAAATGAGAAAGCAGTTGACCAGGCTCACTCATATCCCAGCTTTGACAAGGACTGTGAAGATCATCTGACAGCTTCAGGGCAGCTCTGGCTTGTGCCTGTGCCCAGAACAGGATTATTCAAAGGATAAATAGTGGAAGAAAAGCACAACTGTCTCGAAGGTGCTGTGTGACTTTGGCTGCAGACTGGGAGTGAAGTGTTGCTAAACAAAATGAATTTTATGACCAAAAAAATGTACAACTTTTTTATGTTTTAGGTGTTGAAAATTGTAGCATGGAATATGTGTGCATTGTTCGACATTAGGTGAGACTATAGTGTGTAGGCTGTACCTACACAGAGCAGTCTGAAAAATGAATGGCAGAATAAAAAAACTGTTCACATCCAGTAGGTGACAGGTCAACTGTGGCAGGGTAGACATGGCATCATGCCAACCACGTGTGTGCCTTGTGGCTAACTTGGGCTTTACTAGGGCTGGCTTCACACACCTGCCCCAAATTTGTCCTGAGAAATCCTCACACAAAGTTCAGGGCCAGGGTGGAAATATTTCTGAACTGATGACTTAAAAATTCTCAACCTTGAAGCTTTGCAGGTACTGGAGGATAAAACCCTGCACAAGGGGGTACTTTTAGGAATTTTTTTGACCTGATACCTGTTTTGTTTCTTTGCTCATTTAGCACACATTGGTTTTAAACTGATATGTAACTCCCATAGGTATGTTAATCTCTATCTGCTGTGATATGTATGTGGTGAAGGAAATAGAACAAATGAACTTACTTTAGTCAGTATGTTGAAGTAAAAAGTCAGTACACATACTCTTGCTCTGACTGACTCATTCTTGGTTTAAGTTCCAGGAATGCCTAAGAGGGCAGCGTCATCCCCTCCAAAACAGTTTTCCTTTTCATATGGGATTATATCAGCAAGCAGCTGCCTCTAAGATATAATTTTTGCCAGACTATCAGGCTATCTGTGCCAGCTTCTCCCTGAAAGCATTATATGGATGGAGCATCCCTTCCAGATAAGCCTGGATGCAGTGGAGATGTCCAGTAGTGAGGGACCCACAAAGGGCAGTGCTTTCATCAGATGTGCAGCATCGAGAGAAAACAGGGCAGTGGGCAAAGGCACCTAGTGAGCATTCCTATGTTCCCCTGTGTGAGCTGCAAATGAGAAACACAGCAGCCAACTACCATGGAAAAAATGTGTCCTTGCTGGAGCCATACAGCTTCCTTCTGGCTTTGCTGCAGGGACATCCCTGCACCCCGGAGCGGTCTGCGCGCTCCTCCTGGTGGCTCTGCTGCCTAGCCTTTGGCCTCGCTGCAACTGCCAGACCTACCACCATGCCAGCTGGCTTTCAAAATCCACTGCAGACAGTTTGTTTTAAAATAGACACTGTGCCACAATTCATTTGATCTTCACACATGCTGATCTGCAGGTCTGTGCATTGACTGGGGCAGATTAAAAAAAAAAAAATCGGAATTGACATTTTTCAATATATGTGAATTATTAATTTTGTCTTGTTTTCATTTCAGCCTGGTGAAAAAACAGGGGTTCAATCAAATTCTGAGATTTTGGAGCACAAAGCTCCAAAAATTGAAAATGTGAAGATTGTTTTCTTAAAACTGGGTGATACCAAACCTTGTCTAGAAACTCCTGTTGGTTGACCTCAGTGTCCTTCACAGGTCTCCCAGCCACAAACTGAAGTTGAAAAATGTTCTTTGGAACAGCAGTCCTGAATCTATTTATTCTGAAGCTCAGCTGGCACAGGAGGCAGGCAGGGCTGTAACTGTGTGGTTCTTGGGCTGCTTGGACTCATGTGTGAAGGGGCAACCCTCATGGGATCACTGTGGGCTCTATGCTACATACGGACTCGTGCAGCAGAGGAGATGTGTGGTGTCACTCTGCATTCCTATTGCATACTCTGTGCCAGTACTAGAGTAATGTGATAAGGGAGTAAGTAGGGTCAGAGGGCTGTTTACCAGCCAGAATTTTTCTCCAGCCTCTTTGTGCCTTCCACACAAAATGCAAAGGGAAGAGAATTGAGACTGGTGCTTGTTTGTGAATTTAGATCCCAAGTCACTACCACTAATCTGTTACAGTGGGAAGTTTTCACCTCAGAGACTTCATTTACCTGACTGACTTTTGCAACTTGTTTCATTCAAGAGATACTGAGTGACTGAAATGGTTTTTAAACCAAAGAGAGCTTAATGTTGAGTAATAAGCTTGAAGCCACTCATATCCTAAACATATCTGGCAGTTCTGTCCTGACACTGAAGCTAGAAAGCATGACACACAGCCTGAAAATCAGAAGTATTTATTAGCTGTTTGTGCATATCTGGCTCATAGATGACATTCCTTGAGGTTATTTAATACCAACAATAAATTGCATTTTATACTGCTGGATGGACATCCAGCACGTTGCACAGAAGACACGCACTCCAAACCACCACTGCTGTAAATGTGAGACAGCCAGATTCATTCTGGGCTTTCAGTAACTCTGCTTGGAGAAAGTCACCGTGACTTTGATAAGGCAATGTATTGATTGCTTCACTTGGTGATATTTGCAAGTCCACCAGTTCATTTGCTTTGTGTAAACCTATGTAACAAGTTTGCCAGCAAAAATCAAAATTAACAGTTCTTTTTAACTCTGCAAGATTAATTTTTCCATTTTCTTCCATTAATAAGTAAAACTGAAAATTTCTTGTTGGTAACAGCTGGGGACCTCAACCAAAGTATGTAGGGCATTATTTTTTTCATAAACATTGCTCTTTGAACACATTTACTATGTAAGTAATTGGGCCTTATGTCTGAATAAAGGAACATACTCTTCACAGTGCTGAGCTAAAAGTGACCTTATGTGATCTCAATTATATAACCTGAATATTACATTTGAGGAGATTTTCCACTCTCGTATGCCTTCAATTTCCTGTGTTCAGGTAAGTTCAATGACTTTTTTGTTGTCCAAATTCACCTTAAAAAAAAAAAAAAGAAAAAAAAAAGGAAAAAAAAGAGTGGCATGCTTCTCTTGGGGTGGAATAATCAAAGTGAAAGGAAAGTGGTCTATTGCTGGAGACAATGGTATTCTGCACAGAATATTTGGGTTCTGTGTTTAATCTTTGAGTCTATACAATGCAGAAATAAAACATTCCTTTTAACCAGATTGGCAAGTGAATGTATTTTATAGTGCTCAATGAGTCTGATTACTGTTCCAGAGTGGTTTACTCCAAGTTATGGTTTTCTACCAGACTCTATATAACCAAATATTTTGTTATTCTAATTGCTACAGTTGGAAAACTTGTAACTTTATGACTAAATTGGTGCATTTCTACCTTTTACATATATAATTTGCCCTTCGTTTCCTATTAAATCTTTCAGACTGGTCTGAAAGGAGCTCTTCAAAGGACTACAGCAAAGGAGGGAATGTGAGTACTGGGTGTTGGGGGGTAGGAGTCTGCCTTTGGGCTGAATGACACAGTTTGCTGTGCCAGACTCTCACTGGCAGCATTTCCCTGGCACTGTTTGCTCATTAGGGCTCTGCTTCTATAGCACATTTAAACACGAGGAAAAGTTCACCCCTGTGAATGAGCAAAGACAAACATATATTCATATTAAAGTTAAGCATGTGCTTAAGGGCTCTGCTAAATTTGGCATTACAAGACAGAGAGAATGCCCATGTGTACAAAGAGAGAAGCTATCCCGGGGACCTGTTTGTTATTTACAGGATTTCTGAGTGCTTCAGATATTGGTGCTTGTTATCCAGCCCACTGATGTTTCATAGTTGTTTTTTCCAAGTGCTGCTGAAAAGTTAAGATTTTGAGACACTACTGTGTGCCAGTGATAGAATTCTATAGCTCCAGGACTGTGGGTGCAGAAAGCTCAGCATATAAAGAGAAAAATGTTAGTGGTTTTCTTCTTACACAAGTGGCATTGCCCAGCTCCTCAGGACAACAGAGGAGACTGAGAATAGACGCTTCCTAGCAAACAGAGGATAACAGATGGCAAAAATGCTTAATACAAAAAATAAAGGGAAACTATGTTTACATATTTCATGAATTGAGAGGAACACAAAATAATTAGAACCTGGGGACAGAAGAACTCAGAGAAGTCTATAAAAATTGTTCAATTTCCAGAAAGATTGTGTGATGATGTCATTCTGCGAAGTCTACATTCAATATGTATAAGGGCAGTGCTCCCTGGCAAGAGACGTATTTCCAGATCTCCACTAACAGAAGGGTACTGCCACTCCTAATAAGAAATCTGCCTTGTAATAGAAGGCTTTCTGATGCAGAAGAGTGCATCTCTACTGTCTGCCCCAGAGGCTCTCCTTACCAAAACCAAGATTTAGCCTTAGCATTGGTTCTGACTTGCTTTTCATTTTTTACTAGCTTTTATTTTTCAAATTAGTTTCATCTCCACTCATAGATTCTGCTAACCATACATTATCCTACAACAGATACATCCTTTAACCTAAAGGGTAAAGCTGTGTATCATATGTCCCTTTGTTCCTCCACAGATACAGTTGTAGGGCCCCTTGTCAAAGAAGTGATGTCATAGTAACAAAACCCAGATTACCCTCAGATTTCCAGTTGGCTATCAGAGTAACTATGATGGCATCTCAATTGAAGGCTGAGGCACTCTCAGTAAATTACCTGTCCTAGTAGTGACTTCCGTTGCTTTTCATTCTGCTCAGTATTTTGCCATCCTCAATGCTTCCATCAGCATTGTGAGGTTTTCCTCCAGCATGTTTATGTCAGCTTTCAGATTCAGAGCCCACTGATAACTTTATGAAAGGTCTTATATGCTAACAGTAGGATGCACTCATTTGTGAGGTGGCAGTGGATGTTTTTGCTGGGCTCGTCAAATACCTTATTGCCATATTTCCAATAGGCTGTACAAACTCTGCAAATAAGAGCTCTCAGTAATTCTAGAACTTTTGAAAGAATTCTAGATACTTCATCCAGAATACCCTACAGTTTTTCATTGTGTTCAGCCTTAGCAATAGCAGATAGTGCCTGCAATTACCTTGAGATACGCTGTGTCCTGCTGAATTTTGACACAGAAGGCTTAAAGCAGATACTTTATATAATTGCAGTTCATTGAGAGCTTTCTGGTGCCTGATTTGGACTGAAAACAATATTCTCCCACTTGGAACATTCCTAGTCTGCCAAATGGGAGGTTTTATTTGATGTCAAATAGACCTCTTCATTTTGCGGTCAATATTCTGCTGCGATTCTTGACATAGTCGTTGCTACCAGTTTAATGATTTTTCAGTGAGCACCATAAGCAGATCACTGATCTCTTTATACACACTAATGAATTTTAATATGCTAGGGATGCCTATCATTTATTAGCATATACTGGAGAACTGAAAAGGAAATGATGCTGTTTTACTGCTTTAAAACATAAAAGGCAATAAAATGGCACCAACACTTTTTACTGTGGTATAGTGTTTTCAGAAATACCAACACCACTATACAAGAAGTGGAAGTTCCTGTACTTATGCTAACAGCATCTGTGTTTGAAGATAACTACATTCAACACATTTCTGAGCCTACAGATGTCACACTGGTTTATATGGGAAAAAAAAAAAGTACAAATACAGTTCTGCAAAATTGCATTCAGAATCAACTTTATTTATCGCTCACACCCTTTTTGCTAAAAATGCATAGTAGTTACATATAGAGTAGTCAGCATCCAAAAGTATACAAAGAGTAAATTTTCAAACCCTCCCAACAGAACCAGACAAAATTCACACTTTTTTTTGTTCATTGCATGCACAGACCCTTAAATGTGCTATCTCTCACTAAAAAGCATGCTTGAATCTCTAGCAGACAGAACTGACTTGCTATAAGCCGTTTCTCCATACTATTAACTCCTAGCTACAACCACAAATGCTAAGGCGTTCACGTGAAATAGCGAAGCCCTACTTCATAGCCCTCGATGTTCTGAGCAGGGACCAGGAAGCAATTGCCCTGAAAGCAAAAGTCTGCTGGTGTTTTTTCCTTAGAGGGTACTTTGAGCAGAAGCCTGCTTCTTTTGTCTTGGTCATTAATTCCTTACTGAATTCAGTGGAATGCAGCAGCATCTGTCTAAGCAAGTTGTGAAAATAACTATTCCACACCCAGCTCCAAGACACTAATGTCTTCAATGGAGGTCTGTGTTTTTCAGTGCACGTGACGTTTCCTCAGCTTCTTACATCTCCTCTGAGGAGAAGAGGGTAATACCTCAGCTGTAACTTGGGTGTCAGTTGTGTAGCCCTGACTTGCAGGTGTCTAGCAGAAACTAAGAATATACTTGGATAGGGTGTATTTCTAATGGTAGATGCCTTAACAAACCCCTCAAACCCTTTGATGTCTTTTTCTGTCTCCACTACCGCTACCAGTTAGAAAAGCTCTTAAAAACATTGTCCTCTACTCAGTAGTGCTGTTTGTATCGGTCCTTCCAAGAGAAGGGAAGAGTGCGTTAACAGTGTGCTTAGTCAGGGCTCCATGGCAAAGGAAGAGTAAACACATGTGATAAGAAGATCCAAGTTCAATTTTCTCAAAAGTAGGACTGGCTCCATGTTGTTTGTTTTGGGAGGGGAACAGAGAAAGTTTGTCTATCAATATAATTTTATGTTCCCAAGTGATTACGCATGTTTACGATAAAAGGTTAATTTATTTAAGGTATTTTTAAATTCTGATAAGAAGTAGCTTGAAGTAGGTTAAAATTCCCATTGGCCACTGAGACATAACCGTAATCTTAGAGACACTGATGGGAAACTCTTCTCCATTTTTTCATGGTAACTGGAGTACAATCCATGGCTAAATGAACAACAAGGCCTCAAGTCAGCATTACAATTCCCCTCAGTACAAGTCACCAGTGAGAATGTCTCTTTATTCCTGACCCTCAAACATTTAGTCAGCCTGTTTATTACTGCTTAGGTCTTGAAAATTTTGCCATCAGCTCCAAAGGACAGAGGATGTGAACCTCCTAGGAGCATGGCCATGACAAAGGTTTGTCCCATGAGTCCATGATCTAAAAATGTTCAGTGTTCCGCTTTCTATGAGATGAAGAGCTATGGAAAAAATATAACATTCTCTCTGCCGGAGTTCAGTAATATTTCTTCTTAGCACCTAGGAGGGTCTTTGCATTTTTAAGTGCTTTACAAACATTAGCTAGTCTTCAGAGCAACCCTGCGAGGTAGGTAAGGTATATTCTCCCCATCTTACAGATGTGGAAACTGAGACACCAAGGCTCAAATTCAACCCTGGTACAATTCCAGTGTTTTACATGAGTTAAATTCATTCAAAATGGACAGAGTTTAAACTTGCCCAACACTACAGAACAGAGAGTGGCAAAGCAGGGACAAGGACCCTCAGCTTGGTAGCAGCCACTTGGTCATTTTTACTCTCATAGACAATGAGAAAAGATAGAATCTGGGCAATTACTACAGGTATGCTTTGCTTCTGTAAGACATGTGGATGGTAATCAACTGAGTCAAGTGCAATAATACTTTATGAATGTGCTACCTCAGAGTTTACTTAAACAGGAATTAAAACTTTCATACTGTCATTTTTTTGCAGATGCACTGTTGACAAAAGCCCAACAGAGTAGCTGAATTCAGCAAATAAATAATAAGCACAACGCTTGGACAACTAAGCAAAACTATCATTTTTAGCAAAACTCAATGTGCTTCTACTTACAATTGCTAAATTTCTAAAAGTGCAGCATGCAGATGAAACTTTTCCCTTTGTTTCCAGACTGCAGACTCCAGTCTTGATAACAAAGCAGCTCAGAGCTGCACAGATATCCTGGATGGTGACATTCAAATGAATACACTACAGAAGAAGAAATAGTGCATCACCATGGAAAAATTGCTGCAGACCAGGCATGCTGATCTGATACGAAGGTAAGCTTGAAGCTTACAGGTTACTTGGAAGTGCCCAGGAGTTTGGCTTATTGAATACATGCCATTGAGTAGACTGCAGTTCTAGGCACATGCTGATTGCAAAGGGGAGCATCTGTACCACTAACACTCTGGGAACATCAACAGTCAGTTCACATTGGCACAGGTACATCAGTCTGAAATCAGTGTTGGACAAAGATGGAAAGACCCAGAGGCATTTCCAGTCTTCACCTTGTCCTCTTCCACACAGATTCCACCACAGAAGGCCTGAAAAATCTTTTAGGTTTTAAAGATGAGCTATGGAGTCCCCAGTGCAGACCTTATGGGATGTACTCAGGTAATAAAAATGTTGTGACAGGTACTTAAGCAAAATGTTTTGTTTTCTAGGGGGCCCTTATGCATGTAGTCTGCAGTTTAGGTCTTGTTTTTAAGCTCTGGACATGCTTACAGATGTTCAACCAGATGTGCTTTCATACCACAACGAGATCCCGCTCCCTTACAAGCCACGTCTGTGTTGACATTCACTTCTACACAAGCAAAGCCAAGCACTATAATTATAGATGTACTGTTCCAGTTTTAACCTCTCAGTTTTGTTCTGTGTTTACAAAGACTACTGGACATGGAAAACAGAACAATTATCTACATACATGTCCTTCACTGAGTAAACACAGACATACAAGCATTTCCCTAGATATTCTCTACACTTACTGTAACTTTTTGATTTGTAGCCACATTTTAAGCAAACACACATAAATCAGAACTCTTAAAATTTAATCACATCTCCCTGTACCCATTCACTCCTGATTCACATAGCCTGCTTACAATGGCTCAGAGAGCAGTACCTGCAACTAGCATTTACAAATAATCTCAAAAAGTGCTCAGGCTTATACACGTGCCTCAACATTTTGCCAACAGAAACTTGTAGACAGAGAAATATCCTTACTATCAGAGCCAGGTACCAAAACTATAGCACAACTGGGGCTTACAGGGAACTCCTATAACAGCAGTAGGAGTTCAGTAAAACTGCAGTTGCTTGCAATCCAACCTTTACACTGTTGTCTGTTGTCGATATATATATATAGAGATGACCCTGTGTGGCCTAACTGCAAATATCAAATGTATTTTTATGAGTTAGCAACAGCCTTTTTAAACACTGCCTCTTAAAATGTCCTCTACATTGTGAATAACAAACATAATTCATTATACAGTATGCTTTAAAACTTTTTTTTTTTTTTAAATTACATTTGGATTTTGCTGTTGTTTCTAAGCTGTCTTCTACTGCTGAGACTCCCTGGCCTTTTTGATTTCTTTCTTCTTAATTGCTAGTTAGACATGCTAGTGGCATCTCCCTGGCAAACACTTTCTACATAATTAGTTTTGAAACTTGGATGAGTCATTGAGCTCTCCTTTGCCTCTATTATTTTAACTTGAATACAGCACATCTCAAAGATTGTGACCTCTTTTTGCAGTTGTCAAAATTCATAGGATGACACTGTTACAGGTCTTGATCCATTTGCTTTCTAAGTTTCCAGTGTTTTTTTCACAATCTAAAGCATATTTCAAAGCATAACAGTGTTGTGAACCAGCCTCCTCTTCCAATAGCACAGATCATTTTCTGCTTTATTAGTGGCTGAACAAAGCAATGTCATGTTTACAACAGAAGTTAATAAAAAGATGTAAAGCTAAAAATACTTTGTGTAGTTTTCATTTTCTTTTAATGCAGGTAGGCAAATTAAAATAGAACACTGACAGCCACAAGGGGCTATGCTGGTTTTCACGGCCTATCGGTGGTAACTCAAGAGGCCACAGTTTGGGAATTGCTGTTTCAGAAAAATCTAGCCAGTCTCTGTAAGACACCACATGTGGCCCTACAACAAATTATATACTGGCAGAATTGTGCCTGGAAAAGGGTATTATTGTTAGGCCGTTCTCATAATTCACTGAGAATCTCAAAGACTCAAACAATTATAGTTAAAATGGGTTGTGCTAAAACTAAATGGGTGTAGTTTCCTTTCAGCTTACGCTTTTTCATAGTGAAGATTTAACAAAACTGATACAGTACAAGACATATCAATTACTGGTTTCTGTGATTATTCTAACCTATATTAATCATCTCTAGATATAGTCCTTCCTATATTCCTATTATAAACAAAGGGGACTTTGTCTTAGAGAAGACTAGGGAACTGGACTCAAAATATTTTCCTGGGGTTTGGATGCCATGTCCATGAAAACGGGAAAGGCTCAAGCAGAAATCTATCTCAACTATATAGACAAAGAATCTGAGTTAAAGAGCCAACACACTATTGTGCAGTATGATACCAGTGTTTCCTAAGCAAGTATTGACCTTTTTTGTTTTTGTTTTTAATGGGCTATATGAGTAGTTTCTCACCTAAACTTCAAGTTGTAACCCCCTTGTGTTCCATGTACTGCATACTTGTCACTTGTTCTGTTGGACAAAATCAAAATACATCTGTCTAAAAAGTTTGCAAATAGTTTACAAAAATGTCTCTATTATATAGAGATTAAGTTCAATCTATAGTTAGCTGTTCGTCATGTGAGAAGGACAATACTTGGGTTAGTGTGAAAAGATTTGGAAAATATCTCATAATTCTTGTCTTTGAACTCCCTCAAAACTTCTGAATAAGGTCTTCAAACTCAGCTGCAGCCACAACTAATCAAAATAGGAAAAGGTGGGGAATGATGAGAAAGTGCCAGTATTTGGTACTTGTGGAGAGATTTTAGGTCTAGAACTCAGATTAAGCAGTACCTTATTCTGCAACTAGTTTTAGAATGGTAAATATGACAGTGTACTAATTAAAGAGCAGAGAAACCAGTTCCATGTCATTCTTTAAAAGATCCAGAATGAGACCTCATGCATCAGCTCCTCTCTTTACATCCACAAAACTCCCACTGAGCTTGGCAGGGGCTTACAGAAAGTCTGGCATCTGACTTCGATGCTAAAGGGCTGATTTGAGAGTGATTTACCAGGGAAGATGAAGGGGCCCCTTAGCAACCTCCTTAACACAACAGATGTTCCTGACGTGCTGGGGAAAGAGCTATGCCATTATGCAGTGCCCTTCTCCCCCCTGCCCCCACTTGAAACTAGTTTGGCCCCTTTCTGGTTCAGTTATTTTACATATCCCTTTATTTTATTTTATTATCTGAGTGGCTACATTAACCACTCGCTGTCTAATTAAAGTCTCTCCATCAGCTGGTAATTCTGTAATAATTCACAGCTGTTTTTCCTCTCTCTGATAAACCTATTGTTCCCTGGCTGCAAGACCTTAAAAAACTATAGATAGCTATTGATTTGTATGCATTTAAAAGCCAGTATGTGGCTGCAAAGCCTTGTTGAAGTATCACAGAGGAAGATAAATGCCAGTGCATAATCTGCTAGGAAATTTGACATAGGAGTTGATTAATCAAGTCTGAGTAATCATTGCACAAGTGTCTTCAGGTGTGTATATATACACACCCATATATGTAGCTAATAAATATATAGCTAGATATATAAATATATATATATATATATCCAAGAGCTATTTTATATCTAATTGTTATGAAATTAGTAAGTGGCATTCACAGTCCATGCATTCTTCCTAGTAGCAGAGCTAAATTATTTCAGCTTCTACTCTAAGCAGTAATGTACCATTAAGCATTTACTTTCCTTGGTAACCTAGTAGTTTAAAGAGCACAAGCAGTTCCACCTGGTCATCTACTCTGGTAACACTCTGGAAAAGGGACCTGGCTCTTCCACAGGTGTATTTCTCCCAGGCTTCACAGCATCTTCGGACATGGTAGGGCCAGTCTGAGGGTTGCCAGACTGAAGGTCATCAGCTCAAGGGTCTCCATCCCAAGGGTGACTGGTATGGTGGTTGCTGTCCTGAGGCTTGGCAGCCTAGCTAGTCCTGCTTGCAGAGGTCTGTGATGTTGAGGAACCTCCTGATGACCATGGCCAGGCAGACCGTCAGGAGCAGCATATATCCCACTGTGCCCAGGTAGGTGGGGGCAGCCTGGGGTGCCTTGAGGAACTCGGCCAGACCCTTCTCCACGTAGTGCATCTGGTCATATATGCTGAGAAAGGTAAAGATGTGGAAAAGTTGATGGCTGTGTCCCACAATGTCAAAGAGCCCTGGCTGGATCCGTTCAGGGATTTTGCTGACGTTGAAGAAGGCAGCCACCAGCAGCCAGAAGTAGCGTCGGTAGAAGCAGTTGAAGAGAGTGGGGTTGCGAGTGCGGAGGTCAAAGAGGAGGCTCTCCAGCATGATGGGGCAGGCCATGCTCAGCGGCATGACGAAGACAAAGGTGCGTATAGCAAAGGGGTAGGCACAGCAGGTGGCACGGCTGTGGCAGCAGGCGGCTGTACAGCCCACAGCCAGCACCAGGGCCACAGGCAGCATCAAGGCACGGCAGGCCTCGATGGGCAGGCTGCAGTCCAGCTGCCAGCCCAGCTGCTGCTGCAGATAAGAGCTCATGATACTGGGGTCCATCAGGCTCAGGCCTGGCAGCAGGTAGTAGGAGTAGGCCACGGTGCTGGCAAAGCCATAGTAGCTGATGGAAGCATAGTCCAGGTAGTAGAAGGTGGCGCGGAGGCGCGGAGAGAGGCAGCTGAAGAGGTGGGCCGTGCAACTCATGGCAAAGGTGAGCAGCACCCCCGAGGCATAGCACCAGAGGGGCAGCAGGGCCGGGTGGTGAAAGGGCACATCCCCGGCACCCCACAGCAGCAGCCGCCCGAAGCGGTTGAGGAAGAACAGCAGCGGAATGAAGTGGGTCCAGACGTTAAGAGTCTCGTTGGTGGGCTGAAGCACCGAGGCCAGGCACTCCTGCGCCGAGCAGTCCAGCCGCCGGTAGCCCGAGAGGATGAAGCACTCCACGAAGTCCTCAGGCACCTCGTCCCACCGCAGCAGGGCGGCAGAGCGAGGAGGAGGCAACGCCTCTTCCTTGTCCCCTTCCCCTGCCGGCATGCTGCCGGCCCCGGGCCCCTTAGCCGCACGCCGCCGCGCCTTGCCGCCGCTGCCCGGACGACGTACAGTCGGTGTTCCCGCAGCCACCGGCGGAGAAGCCGCGGTGGCTCTGCGCTTCTCCTCCTCCGCCACCGCCCCCGGCAGCATCACTCATTGCAGCAGGGGCAGTGGCAGCACTACCGCGGCCCCTCCCGCCCTACCGCCCGGCATCGCGGTAACTGGAAACCGCCGGCGCATCCAGGGGGAGCGGAGAGAGACGCTCCGGCCGCCCCGGGTAGAGTGTCTCGAGAAGGGAGGCGCTGGACACCCGAGCCGCCGTTAATTATTGATGCGGCCGCAGGGGGCCGGGCTCGAGAGAGCCCCGCGGCTGCCCCGGTCGAGCGGCCCCGTGGGCAGGCACAGCCGGCACGAGGACACGCGAGCAGACCTCCTCACGGTGGCGATTTGGTGTCAAAAGCACAAAGGACGCGTCGGGACCGCCTGGCCGCTAGGCTGCGGGGGCTGCTGCGCAGCCCTGCGCCGCGGCAGAGCGGGTAGCAGGAGCGCCGAGATAGGGCAGGGTGACCCCGCTCGGTCCCCAGCAGGCGGGACAGACCTGAGAGACGGCTCCAGACAGAGGACGTCTGGAAGCTGGGTGGGTTTCTACCGTGCGTGCTTCAGCGAGGCTGTCTGAGACCTGGTTTCTTCGGTGACATTATTCTACGCAATGAAGGCAGACGTTACCATAGGCTGAACGTTCCCGGCCGGGCTGCAAAGGGTGAACGTCACCGACACTACAGCACCCGGCTTATCTCCAGGAGGGTGGCTGGGAGGGACACTCGGTAACGGTCTGAGAGGAGCTGCTCCGTGTTGATGCTTAGATAAATCCTACATTTACCGGCGGTGCGGTTATGCAAGCAGCACAGTTACATAACTGGAATATAAAAATACCGGGGAAAGCACCATGCGGATGTTACAGCACCTTAACGCATCTGAATAGAAAGCAGAGCAGAGAAATAAGTAACTGTTGCAGGCACAGGTAGAAGCGAGTGAGGGATTGCTCTCTCTGCTGCTTCAGCGAGTTTCCTTATTTTGTTTGCTTTCAGATGGTCCGAAACATCTGACGGCTCTGGGTTTTCAAATGTATGTATTACATAGTGATATTTATATATATACCAAGGTAAAGTATAATAAGGACATTCTGCCCAAATATTTTTGTTTTAAAATCATGCCAATAATGAATCATGCCAACATGAAAAATCTTCTGAACAAGAAGGTAGAGATAGGTTTTTTAAAAGTGGTACCAAAAAAGTAGTAAAAATATGTGGCAGAAAAATACTTTTCAATGGATTTTTCATTACAGTAAAAAAAATGATTTTGTGGAACTGTCAAAAGTGGGACAGGCTGGTGCTACTGCTTATAATCTTCACAGAAATTACACAGGAATCCTGCTAGGAAAGTAAACACCACTGCATAGTGCTGAAAAGCCAAGGGAAGGAGTAAAATACTAAGCTAAGGGACTTAATTTTTAGACAATGGGCATAATNGGGGCGGGGGTCTGGTGATGTGCAAGGACATACCAAGCAGACAGTCCCTGAGGAGTGAGTCTTCAGTCCGTTCACTTTAGGAGTGAGCCAGAGGGCTCTGTGGAACCTGCCTGCTGTGGGCTGCAGCTACACCAGGAGCGAGCAGGATACGACTTTCCATGGGCTCTGCAGTGTGTGCCTTGGGGATTTTTGGGATTAGTGAAAATTACTTCAGCTCTGGTAGAGGTGAGGGCTGCTCTGTACTAGACAGACCACTGTGAAGATAAAACAGGCCAGATGTTGGGAATGTCTTCCGCACCACTGTAAGACATAACTTCGCACTCCTTTGTAAAGGTTAGATAAGGAGAAGTCGTTGACTAGAAGCAGTCTAGTTTTAGATCTGCAGTAAAGAGTCTGTTGGAAAGCCACCAACAGCTGTTGCAACAGATAGTGTCTAAAGAACAACAGCATCCAGCACTGATTGGGAAGTGCTAGCCTTGCACTGGTAGCAAGGCTTGTTTGACACGTTCTGACTTTCCTACAACCTCCAGACTTTCAGGGGTGTGGGAGGCATTCAGCCCTCTTGCCTCAGGGACTACTGGGGTATCGCCTGGCTTCCTGGGAGATAGGCCAACTGGGACTGTTTTTTTGAGGTCAGCCCAGGTTGGGAGGACCAGGTAGTGTTCACTTGTTTGATGCAGTTATGGTGGTCATTGAACTGCCTGAGTATCGGTGGAGATCCATAGTAACACTGCAGAGAAGATAAGTGTCTGGAAATTTCTCCCTACTATTGATGTCTTCCTGTAATATTTAAAGATCCCTTACAATAGCATTTAGAGGGATGGGTGTGGGAACCCAAAGGGAGCAGCTAATGGAATGTTTATCTGGCCTTCATGTCTGTGTCAGAGCTCCGGAGGTTGGTTGATAAGTGATGGGACATTTTGTTATATCTTGAGTTGCTTGAGAAAGGATGGGAGTAAAGATAACAAAATGATGTATCTTTTAAGTGGATGGGAAAAGCAGTTGGAGAGAAACCTATCTGTTAAGATTAATGGGGGCAGGCCATGTTAAAATAAGATAAAACAGTGGGCTTAAGTGGAATGGGTTGTGGGAAAGTGAATTATACCATGTACAAACTGCTCAATAAATAGCCACTGATTTGGCAGATCAGGACTATCCTGGCCTAGCTGCAGCCATAGCCACCTCCTGCAAACTGGCCTGTCAGTTTGCATTTCAGCTCACTGTGGTGGGATTGGCTGGATTGGGCCCACTTTATTTTTCACAGTTCTTACAAACAACACTGCAGATGGGGACATTTTACAGAGCTAAGAACCACCTGAGAGACTTGCTCATACCTGCTTCTCTGGAGGAAGCACAGGTTCATGGTAGCAATCTAGTTTTGTTTGCTTTGTCCCTGGTGGGGATCTGTTAACACTGTGTTACCAATAAATACAACATTTCCTCCTTGCTGCCTCTTTCTGAGGATTCAGCTTTGACATGTCCCAAGTCCTCTGTTTATGCCACCTGCACATAACATTGGTTTGGCCAGAAAGTGACAGAAAGATCTGAGAGCTTTTAAAGATCACATTTCACATCATTGCCAAGTGACAGCAATGAAGCTTCAGCAGCCACATTAATGAAACTCACTATTAGCAGTCTTGTTCTTTTGCTTTTTTATGACAGTCTTTTTTTGGGGAAGAACAGCTTTGGAGGATAGGTTGGGCTTTCATACAGGCATACAAGAAGTTGATTATTCTGTTCCCGAGCCAGCTGTAGTGTGCTGGGAACCCTACAATTTAAAGCACTTAAAATCTCAGAATAGCCTCTTATTCCTATGCATTATATTCAGGTTAGTATTACATGACTATTATGTGGTAGGCCAGGGAAAATCGGGGCATTTGGAGGTCATGGAGAGGAGTCCATGTAATGTAGTGCACAAAGAAGGCTCTGCATTTCTCCAGACAGTTTATATTAGAAGGGCATGGTCAGCAGATACCAGGGTTTCTTCTAGCAAGTGTAGCATTTTCTGCAAGTTTCGTCTCCAAATAACTTTTAAGAAGACCCTTAAAACACCGATGA
Organism: Eubucco bourcierii; assembly: GCA_013396675.1. Classification (NCBI taxonomy): domain Eukaryota; kingdom Metazoa; phylum Chordata; class Aves; order Piciformes; family Ramphastidae; genus Eubucco; species Eubucco bourcierii. The sequence goes on along the minus strand of VWZE01001595.1, from coordinate 138,957 downwards.
AGGAAGTGGCTAATGAGGTAAGTAATGGAACATAATGCTGACTGAAGACTCAAAAGATGTGCTAAAATACAGATGTGATTTTTTTCTATATTATTTTATTCATTGTTGAAGTCCTTTCACAAGGTGTAATTTTTTTTCCTGAAATATCAAAACCTCTACATGATATTCTGAATTACTTCAACATTCTCCAATGAAATTATGCATTTGGTTAGGGAAAAAACCCTAATTTCATCTTTTGCATTCCAACATACTCAGCACACTAGGGAGGCAGTCATACTTAAACATTGCCCTTCTGAGTGAGTAAAGTAACATAAATCTGTCACTACAGAGAAAATTCCCTCGTGAACAAGAAATGGTGGTGTACAGAAGATTTAAGATTCTTTTGAAGGTAGATCTTCAGCCTCACTAAATTCAACCCATTCACACTGACAGACATCAGTCTTAAGAGCTTTTACTTGACAATCCTTTACCATACAACTCTGCCACTCTCCTTCATTTCTTTTTCCTTTCTTTATTTTCACCTTCAGAACACACTTCACTGTTTGTTTACTTAGTAAGAAGTTTTATGTGAGTAAAAACATTTAATCTCTTTGTTTGCTCTGGGTCCTTTTCTTTGGTCAATAAAATCTCTTTAGAAAATCTGATTCTGTTTTGACATCTTCCATAGAACCCCACTGACCATAAGTAAGGGTAGAATTTGGCTACAATTATTTAAAAAGAGTAAGTGTTAAAGAAAGAGAAATTTTATCATCAGCTGTCTAATGTAGCTCACACTTGCAATTTCTCTGGAAGAACATCTCAAGAGATGTACACAAACAACATGGTCTTTTGGTTTTATGTGATTTTCTTTTTTAATCCTCTCAAGTGTGTATCAATCCTGTGAAAACAATGTCTTGATCCATAACTTTCTAATGCAGCAATTACAATCTTTTCTAATGATTTGAGCAGGCACAGTGCGTTTATCTACTATCGAACAGATTAATTTGCCTTTAGAGATTCTACCCCATTATCTTTTTCAGACTGGATAAGCAGGAATCTTCATGTCATTTTCTCCTTCTTGAGTAAGTATTAGCTTCTAATTTTCTGCCCTTTTGACCTTCAAGTTGAGTATTTTCAGGTTTGTGCCCATATGCTTTAAAACCAGCAATAAAGCCAATCTGAAAATCTGAAAACAAACTCTAAACATAGCAAAACAGGAAAAAAACCCTGCATATTTTAAGAAAATTTCTCTGCATGTTTGGATTTTGTCTTTTAAACGTTCTTGGTTTTGAAAGATTTAAACTTGTTTTTGTGGACAGCAGCAAATCTCCAAGTACTACAGAGAAATCAGTTTCACTGTGATAAAGAATAGCATAGTTGGTGTATGTATGATTCATATATGTCTTTCATAGTCAGAATCCTCAATTATCAAAGTACAAGTTATCATTTACAGGTTGCAGGACCAAACCCTCACTTACAAATTGTTTTGAGGGTGTACGTTGAGTGAGAGTGCTTTCTAGAGCAGAAGTTGCTACCTACTGTAAGTAAGCTGAAAGAGAGACTCTTGGTATGGAAAAAAGAAAGATTGGTTGGTGGTGCACTCATCTTGAACTTCCATACTTTTAAACAGCTGATAAATTTGCACCTCTGGGTACCAACCATGTAGGGTAATTGACAAGAACATGTCGGAGAACTTTCAGAATTAAACCTTCATTTGATAATTGCACAAATGCCTGGAAAAAAAACCACTGCAAATTACTGACCTTTCTCAGCCAGACAGTGAAAGTCATATTTTGCCCCATGACCAGACTGCATAATGGATCTCTCCACTTCAGAAGTCCCAGGGAGGAAAAATCCCAATGTTCCCTGATAAGACATGTCTCTGGAGAGCAATGGGGTCCTGTGAGGGAAAGCAGCTGCTGAAAGGCAGGACTAGAGTAAGACTTGCAGCTGAGGAAAGTGGGGCACCAGCACCAAAAGATGGAGCAACACTGAGATGGCACCTGTGAGGAGACACAGAGCAGAGCTATAGCAACAAGTCTAGGTTGCTGGGAACCTTGGAGCCAAATACTCCTCTACTAGCCACGCTTTCTGTCTCCCTTTTGTTATTCTGAGGACTTCTGCTAAAACATCTAAATTCAGCACAGACTATCTGTGCTTCAGCTGTGTGAGCTACTGACCTCTCACGTCACCTTTGCCTTGCTCTCTTGATGCATTGCATACCCATAGCAACATGAGTGCATCGGGTGCATTCATCTACCTGGTTTCAGAACCCTTGCCTAGCATCAGTCTCTCAGGTAGGAGAAGATGGAGGGTAGAATAAAGGAAAATAGTCTGGAAGACTGCTAAGCAATGAGTAAACAGCACACACAGCATGTGGCTTTAGGGATCTATGAGCCACTACTGAGAGCATGAAATAGCTTGGAGTTACAACCTATACAGCTACACATCTGTCTAACTCCTGATCTGCCTGCATTGTGCTCTCAAACATGCTTCCTTTATTATAGATTAGCAACTTCCATGGCACTTAAAATCTTTCCCATTCCCTCACACCCTCCTTTGCAAAAAGATTGCAGCAGTTCAGCTGTGTCCTGGCCTGATGTGACAGTAAGGGAGAGATCTCTGAAACTGGGGAAGAAACAGCCAGAAAAAAGAGAAGGGTAATGCACTGCAACATGTAGTTTACTTGATATAACAAGTGTTATTAATTTATCATTTATTCATTATTTTTCCTAGTATATTGCCTAATGATAGTTGTCATTTTAACAGCAGTTAATAAACAGGTCTGCATGCAGTGAGGCCTACTGCATTGTAGGCCTTTCCACTAGTAACTTTACACAGATTTCTGCGTCTTTCTCTCCTTCTGCACCTTCCCTCTCCTCTTCCACCCATTCCTAGAATCACAGAAATCATAGAATGGCCTGTCCTGGAAGGGACCTTCAAAAGTCATCTAGCCCAACTTCCCTGCAGTCAGCAAGGACATCCTCAACTAGACCAGGTTGCCAAAAGCCCCAAGAGCCTCACTCCTCCCATTAAGCCCAAGATACTGACATGTGTTGTCATTCACTAACTGTACATGAGTGCTACTCTACTACTGCAATGTGCTATAAATAGCACACATTCAGAAGTACAGTTAATTCTGAAAAATTATCTTTAGAGATGACCTTTGAAACTCTATCTTTCCTGTCTTTCACAGCATGCCTTGAATCCTGATGCTTTTAATTTGGTGTGGTTTAATAATTACAAAAGAGTTTAGAGGCTGAGCAGTAAGCAGGGAATTTAAACAATGAGGTGGATAATTAAAAAGAATTAATGAAGTGAATTAAGTAAAAGGATTGAATCCAAATGGAGCACAAATTTTCTAAACATTAGTGGCCCCAGAACTATCATTCCAAGACATGTTCCTCTTTCCATGTTAGGTTTTTATACAGAAATGTCCATCTTTTTTTCATACCAGGTTTATTGATGCAGTCCCAGGACAGCTGAGCAGAATCTAGTGTCTCCTCATGTGGCCCAAAGTGTCTGTTTTGCCCAGCACAAGTTCCTCATCTGGTTTGCTTCCAACTCACTGCTGCACCTGCTTCTACCATGTTAAAAAGACACTAATCATATGCATGTTTAGTGGTTTAGTGGTTATTATGAAAATGGTGAGAAAGATTGGGAAGGACAAGGACTTGACTTGGATTCTGAAACAGTAAGATCCTACATAATCATTCTCTAAAGCTCCTTGACCAACACTTTTCCTTCCTGTGGAAGGGCTCTTCTGTGAGCAGATTTCTGGCTCAAAAACTTAAGCCAAAACTGAAGAAAGTGTCCCCAAATCCTGCAGTCAAGAGGTGACTTTTACTTCTCCTTTTCTCCAGGCCAACAGTAATGCCATTTTAAATCTGTGCAATGCCTTGGTGTACTTGCAGAAAGCTGTACAGGTGTTTGCAGCATTGGAAAGCTCCAGAGTGGAAAGGTTAGATCCTATGGTTTTGGTTGTAGGTAGAGCAAACACTTTTTTGCTTTAATTGCTTTTTGCTGAAGGGAGCTCAATAAACATCTGATATGGGTCAATCCTTGGCTGCCAATCCATTACCAGTAGAGTTTTTCCATGTTATTTTGCAGACGCTGGAATGAAGCTTGAAAGGCAAGGACTAATGCAGTGCTTCTGCCATGTCTACTTCACCTTTATCACGGCTGTAATAGCACTGCCTGCTCAGACGCTCATATGATTGTCCCGTAAAACCATCTGCATCTACAGAATGATGATTACTTTGCTATTTTGTGTGACTTAGGAAGCAGAAATCACGTAACACGGTAACTTTAACCCCAGGCGTGCCGAGCGGAAAGTGAGCCGGCCCCGGAGACCGGCGGGCGGAGCCTGCGCACACGGCGGTGGGCGGCTTGCACCCGCCTCCTGCTGCTGCTGGCAGTGTCTTCGACCCAGAGGAAGTATGGAGCAGTCCTATTTTGTACTTTTGTCGGTGTTACTGGCCTTGACTATTGATCCATGCGCTCTCCTGCTTTGAGGGAGACTTTGCTCCCGTTTATTTTTGTGACGCTGTAGAATTGCTTCCAGTAGCTGCCTACTCAGTTCTGTTGCGACGCACATGACAGCCAGAGTCGGGACCTCTAGTCTGACAGCAGCCATGAAAAGACCAACAGTTAAACCTTCGCTTTAAAGACAGGGACTGGCAGAGCAACACACTCCTCGTTGGACTATGTTCCCATGCAGCTGGATGCACATCAGCAGCAGGCAAGGTTGCCTCTCCTGTGTAAACTTCTAGTCCTCAGTAGTTGCCCTTGCCGTCCTTACTCTCTCCTTTTCCCTTTCTTTTGCCTTTCTGGGAGGCCCCACTTCATTCTATGCTGAGAAATGTGGGAGACCCTATTAATGTAGGCCCTGCACCCTCCTGTCGCTTGCAGGGTAGTAGGTGTCAAGAATTGATGTATTAAAAACTTTAATTTCTGTGAGTGCTGCCTTTTCCTTAAGTATTATCTCAGCATCTTCAACATTACAATGAGAATCTGTAAAAATGCGGGAATTATTCCTGGACTTTACTTGATTTCATGTAGCATTTCGATGTTATTCAAAACAGTATTGTATTTCATTTTGCTAGGTGTTTAGGGACAAGCCCTGCTTCCAAAATCTACTGCACTTGTCCTGTGTCTATGGACATGGGATCAGCGGATGAGAATAGCGGAGCAGAATGGCTGAAGCACAGGAATCTGCTCCAGAGCAACACAGTGTCTGTCCTGCCCAGACTGATCCTGGCTGATGCCTTCCCATCTAAACCGCATTTTGGGCTCTTAGTGTGCACCAAGAGCACTCCAGTCATTTCCACGTGCATATCCTGCAAGACATGAACAGCACCCACCACACAAACCTCCCCAGCATCCTCAGATGCATCCTGCTACCGCTCATCTCACCTCTGCTTACTGTGACGAGGTTAATGGCTAATGTTCCAAATCGTCACCTGCTAATGTCTTGTAGAAAAACATCTGGTGATTAAAAAGGTCTCTGTATGACCTGTATAGCCCTCTGCCTTCCAAGAGGCTCAAGCAGTGTGTTTGAATGCCGACCCGTCACATTCGCGTTTCTCCATTGGAACGGAGATCCCTTCACACGGGTTTAAATGCTGCTTTCGTCTGACAACGCAGTGCTCAGCAGCACGGCCTGTACCTGCCTTCAGCCCCAGGCCGGCCACTTGAGGGACCAAGGGGGTATCAGACATGCCACAACGCAGACGGTTATTAGCGGATTTGAGTTGCCTAGCGCCTTCGTTTGGGTTTTCTCCTGCTAATTTGAGTGGAACACGCCCTGGAGACACAGACACCGCCCGACCTGGTCCCGCCTCTCCGCTGAGCAGACACTGACAGGCTCCACCCAGTCCAGGCCCATCGATGGCTCGGCCATCGGCTTCCCTCCTTCCGCTCGCGGGCTCGGTGGGATCGGCGCTCGCTTTCTCCCCTCCAGGGCTGAGCGAGAGGGAAGGCAAGATGGCGGACAAGGCGCCCAGCGGCTCGCAGAAAGCCAGTGGGAAGGTGAGGCCGTTCCGCAGGGTGGTCTGTTGGCCCGCTTCGCCACCCTGGAGCATGGCCGCCGCCTGCCTGCGGGGCGACGGGGCCCGCAAATGGCGGGGTGGCGAGGCGCGGGCGGCGCGGCCTGTACTGTCGCTGCTCTCTGCCCGGGTTGACTGCGGGCCCCAGGAGGGAGTGGGGGAGGCGGGAAGGGGGCGGTGCGGCGGGGCCGTGGGGTCCGCACCTCTCGCGGGGTATCCCCACTCACTGGAACCGCCTTAGGCACGTCTCTACTCTCGGCCGGCGATAGCGGCCTCATCGTGTCCCCGTCGTAGGGACGCATGGGAGGGCATGGCGGGAGAGCGGGGACCTGACGGGGCGCGCTGTAACTCTAGGCTCGAGTCATCCCCTTTTGGCCAGTCCATCCCCAGTTTCGAATGCAGGCGGTTAGTTAGGCCTAGTCTTATTCCGTGCCCATGTAGGTGTTTAATTTCTCTTGTGCTGAGAGTCCTGATTTCCCCGTGGGCTGAAGCCTGCGTGGGGTCATTTTCTAGTATGCAAGTCTGAATAATCTTAGATCTCTTCATTGAATTGCGACAGGATTACAGATTTCACGAAATCACTGTGGCGTTCCCCGCTCTTTTCGCTATATCCGGTCTACTTCCTGTAGTTAGTGTTTGATTGATTTATTGACCAGAAATCCAGGTAGTGCAGGAGTTGTGGCAAACTTGTCCAGAACTGTGTGCCGAAACCAGCGCCTGGTTGGTTGCGGGTAATAACAGCACAGAGCTGCCTGCTTTCAGAGCATCCTCTCTTGCCAAGAGAGTACAGGGTAAGGTATGTTTTGGGGTGTGCACAGGCAGTTTGATGGCTTGAGGGTTAGCGGTTAGTGGCACGTCTTTCACTCAGATTTATGGCAGGTTTTAGTCCAGAAGTATGTAAACCTTCAGGTTGTGGGATTTGTGTGTGTATATGTGTAAATCAGTTAAGGGCAAAACCATGTTTTGGCTCAGGAATTTCCAGAGCATATAGGACATCTGTATAAAGTATTTTTAATACACTTTTGTATTCAGCTGAAACAGGATTTTTTTTTTTTTCCCCTGTTAGGAAGCTAGCTGAAATGTAGAGGCTGAGAGCTTCTGCTTATCTACCCAGTTGGTGTTACTAGAGTAGGAGAGTTCTATTTTGGTTTCCTTTTTGTGGTCTTTTTCAAATATTACTAGGAAACTTTTCATTTTACATCTTCCTTGGAACTGCAAGTAAGAACTGGACAGACAACTTCAGTAGGTCTTAATCTATGGAGAGTGGCTTCCAGGGAATATGACATTGTGAGGTTTGAAGTAATGTTAGATGTAGGCTAATAATTTATTATCGATTACTGTGATCAATAGAGAAAACCAACCCAGATGTAAGACATTTGTTTTCAGTTACATCATAAACGTTTTTTGTTTTGTTGTTTACTGTTTTTGTACTGATGATGTTCTGTTTTTTAAATACACAATAATAATTAATTTGTAAGAATTGTTTTCTGTCCTAGATCTCAGTTCTGCAGAAGTATATGCAGACATCTAACTCTCCATACTGTCATCCACCCCATTGAAGTCAGTGGGACTACTAGAGAATGTGAGGTCAAACGTGCATTAATCTGTTGAGCCCTGCTGAGGAGGTCCTGTGTCTTACCATCTTTACACAGTTTCCCCGTAACCCTTAATTTCCATTACTCTTATGATTTGTTCCCAGTAGTCTTTTTCCAATGCTTGACATCCTAGATCTTACTTGCTTTGTATTGTCAATTTTATTTTATACGCCCAAAACAATGAGTGATAGTACATACCTGGATCTATGAGCATGTTTTTGCTGAAAAATGGAAATAAGATGTGCCTAACTCTTGGGATGTATTTCCTTCAACCTCAACTTTCTTTGGGAATACTGAGGTGTGTTGTCATTTTATGAATACTTGCAATATATGTATCCATAGAGACAGTTTTTAGATGTCTGCAGGACCAAGTGTGACATAATGGTACTGAAGTTAGTAATACTTCTATTTTTCTTAATTCACTTATTCACACACAGATAAAAATGTTCGTTTTTAGTTAAACTTCTATGAAAATGTTTATTATTTTAGAAATCTAAGCAAATAACTATGTTGCTCTATTTCTTAAGGCAATTATTTATCAAACATTTGCATTTGAAAAACAGATATAAGATTAACGTACTTGCATATTGAAGTTTTAGGCTACGTGTCTTTTTGGTACATTATTGTAACTGGATGGTTCAAATTATAACTGTAATTGTACTCACAAAACAAATACTTCTTGTAGAATACATGGGATGTGTTTCAGAGGCAACTCTGAGATGTGTCTTTGTTGCCTTCTGGTCTACGTCCTGGGAATACAGAGTGATGTTTTATTTTCTGTGTTCTGTGGAGAGCTGGGGCCTATCAGTTGAAGGCTTTAATGCATATAGTAAGATACAGTTCTTCCTCTTCAGAACTTAAAGTGTTTGTTCTTCAACTTTAGTGCTCAAGTACTGATTTTGAACATCTAGCTAGTTATTTTCTTACAGTATGTGTTGCTTTATAGTATAAAATTAAGTTTGTTTCAGTCAGGCATTATCTGTTTTGATTTACTATTTGAAAACCGTTGCTGGAGACTGTATAGGTCCAGAAGCACCCATTACCTGTGTCTCTGTGGTGGTAGTCAACTTTTGAATACGTTTGAGAGTATCTGATGTGGAATGTATTGCCAAAACATCATCTATTCCTTTGTCATTTTGAGATCAGGATAGTAAGAGAGGTGCTTGAGGTTTCCAGAAATCTAGATGGGAAAGAAGGATGAAATTAAGGAAGAAAAAAATAAGAGATTGCTCAATACTGTACAGGAGGTCAGTGTAGGATGTGATTCTGAAATCACAGGTATTGACTATGCTCAATTGTCCTTGTAATGTAATGAAATATTAGCTGCTCAGTGACTATACAATTTCCTTATTTTATCTTATAAGAAGAGTGATTAAATTGCATGTTCACGTGCTTCTATATAATGCTATACAAATTGAGAACAATGTGGCAGAAGAGATTATCCACTTAGACCAAGCTAGGAACAAACAGATTTCCCTTTTTCATTCTAAAAAAACCCCATGTTTTAGCAATGTTCTTGATCTTAAATGTATTTCTCAGGCTTTTGAGTAAGTTAAGTTTTAATTAAGTGTTGAAGAACAGTAATTACTTGCTTATGAATGGGCAGCTTTCCTTCATAAGTTAAAGTCTATGAAGAACAGGAATGTAAAATGTGTATGTGTTGAATTCCAGTTAGATACAGCATACTGCAGGATGGTGAAACTCAGCATCTTTAACTTCCCTGTAACATTGTTCAGCGTATGATCAGGAGCATAAGCCAGTTTGATGGAGCAAGGAAGAATTAAAGAGACAAGCAGTGCTGGAAACTCCCTGCCCTTGCTATGCGCTAACATCTTAATTTAAACTGTGGTTCTGTTTGCTTTTCCTTGGTATCAGTACTGACACAAACCAGTTCCAGTCTTACCTACTTTTCCCTCCCAATAATTTGCTCTTCAGTTGATTTGGTATGATTTTTGGTGGGGAGGAGCCTGCTATGAACTGGAAACTGGCTTGGCTGAACCTCCCCAACTCTGCTTCCTAGATGATCGGCTGGATTAGGAAAGGTGGTCTAGGTCCATCTGACCAATGGTCCAGTATGGGGGCAGAATCAGTGGAATGTGTTGAAACAGAGCAAGAGAGTATTTCACTAAATGGCGTTTAGTTTCACTAAATGGCATTGGTATTGATTTAGAAAAAAAGTTTACTTACACACCATATTTTAAATATTTATTAAATAATGTGGTCATACCAGTTTTATCCAGGGATTGATAAATTTGGAGAAACTTATGAAGAGGTGGATTTTTGGGTGCTTGCACTGCTGACAGGAAGGAATATTTGGGAGACCAGTTGTCTCTCCTGTTTTCTTTGAAAGCTGACATGAAGTTGGAAGGAAATCTCTCAGAATCTGAGAGAGGGATGTCTGCTTCGGCTTTCTATTAATTTTTAATAAATCTCATTTATATGGTCCTTCAAGGATTTTTAAATTTTTTTTTTTTTTTTCTTTTGAAGATTGGGTAAACTTGGATAGACTTAATAATGGATCTTTGAGTGACTTAACCTTTAGGACTGTGACTGTATTTTACTGCAGTACCATTTCAGCAGCCTGCATTGCTCCTTCAGTTATGCTGGCAAAAATTCTTTGAGGGACCTGTGTAGTGAAAATCATTTCACCAGAAAATAGTCTTAAAAAGAAACCTAACCAACAACAAAGATGGGTTTCATGCAGTGTGATAGAGGCAATGAATTGGGAGCATAGACTGTTTATGCTGGCAATGACTGAAATATGAACTCATCACATTTTTTCTGTCAGTGTTTTTGAACATGAGGAAGCTATCATGTCTCAGACATCAGGTGCAGGGCAGAGCTTGGGATATGCTTCTTTCAACAGTTAGTTCAGTTGAGCTACTTAACATAAGATAAAAATAATCCTGTTCCAGTTTTTAACACAGATGGGCAACATCTTCTGAAATACTCCTCTTTGAATGTTAGAAAGACACTGTGATTCTGAAAAGTCAGCTAAGATGGTTTAAGGAAACAAAATTACTCCTTTTTGCACAGCAGTGCAAATGAATGCAAAGTGCAGTGCTGATATAACTTTTTTTTTTTTTTTTTTTTTTTTTATTAATTTTCTTTAAACT
>VWZE01001595.1:72264-126256 GCA_013396675.1 Eubucco bourcierii | reverse complement strand
TTTTTTTTTTTTTTTTTTTTTTTTTTTAAATAACTGCCTTACAAACTGGTAGACAGCAATGTATAATTTTATCAAGAATCTTGCGCTTTGTGGGTATGGCTGCTTGGATGGTCAAAAACGTTACCAACCATATGGCATAAACTTACAGAGAAGAGAAGGGGACCTTAAAAATAAGAACTGTTTAAGGAGGAGAATAACAGGGCTTTACAAAACTGCTAGTTGCTGTGGAATACAGTTGGTCTAAAGGCTGAAACTGCATCTAAAAGTTTTCAGAGTGCACCTCAATAGAAATTTTGTTGCTCAGCTAATGTTCAGAGTGGCTTGCTTCACGGTACTGTGATCCTTGTTGGTGGTTTGGAGAGCACTGCTGTACTGCTGGCTCTAAATGACAGCCCACAAAATCTGCATACCAGCATGTATTGAATGCCTTTCTGAGCAGTATCATTTGCTCTGTTGTTGGAGAAACTTTTAAGTTCTTCGGGATATTAAGTGTTGATACTGTTTTTGACTCTGTCTGATGAGTTGTTTGTTGTCCTCCCTGAAAACACCCTCAGCACCCATCCTTTTTTGAGGGTATCGCTTTCCCAAACTTCTGTAAATTAAACACATGTGGAGAGCTGAGAAACTAATTTCATTCTGCAGTTGCCAAACAACCTCCTTCCTTCATGCAGTACTAAGTCTCAATTCTGTTAGTGTGCTAAACCAAGGCAGCGTTGTATCAGTTCACCTTGGAGATTTATTTTTTAACTGCATATCTGAAATTAGTTTTTTGAAGGTGGAATAATAACTGATGTGTTAGTTGCCCACAGGATGGCAGCTGGCAGGAGGAAGACTGCAGTTTTCAGGCTCTGAAATTCTTCTGCACAGTGTCTTTTTATCTGTGTGATATGCTGTACATTCATAAACTCTGAGGGAGCACAAGTTTTTCATTAAGCTCCCTTTCTGCAGTATATAGACCTGTGGATGACAGGTTACTGTTACTGATAAGTGCCACAGGCAGTTCTGAAGCCCAGAAAGTTTGACATGAAATAGAAGAAAAGTGCAGGAAGCAGTATTAGTAAAAGGTGATTGTGGTGTTTGCTTCCATGTGTATTTTAATGAACTCTGCTGGTACAGGTGTTGTGGTTTTTAAAAAGAACCGACAGAAATGAAACTCTCGAACTGGAGAGAAAACCGAATTATATTTGAAGAGAGAGAGATACAAACAGAAATTACAAAGCAGATTCAACATCCATAGCGAACCCCCTTGAATCTTCCCTCAACCCAAAACTAAATCTAGAATCCCCAGTGCTCCAGTCCTCTGTCCCCCCCCCCCCTAGCCTCTGCCATCCATAAGCCTAAACACAAGCCTTTGGAGGCCTCAGAACAGGCCTACTCCTTACATGTTTGTCCCAATAAAATCAGCTCCTGCCTGACACAGGGCTGGGGAGGAGGAAAGGAGAGCGAGCTGGCCTTGCTGTGAGTTTATAAAGAGATAGCAGAATTATGGGATTGAGTAACAATTCCCTAGTCCCTAGAGGATTTTTAACTCTGTAGTTCCCAACCTGGGACATTCCACCCCTTATTCAATCCCATAATTCCTATTCATCCAACTAGAAACAGACTCTCTGTACTAAGTACTGCCATCCAAATCATTCATCTTTCTGGTGCTTTTCTTCAAACTGATCTGTTGCTCAGATCCTGGACACAATTCTCCTCCTCTTTAAATGGGACTTCTCAGATGACATTGATTATCTGAAAGAAACTCAGTAACAACTTGTACACCCTTTGTACTCAGATGCTCTCCCTCAAGGTCAAACTCCTCTGTGGAACACACTTGATCTTACCACCTTCCTGCATCACCCAACATACATGTCCTGGACTTGCCCTTATCAGGAAATAACCACCCCTTTGACAGGTTGTATCCCCACCCCAAGGCAGAAAACACCATACAATTTTTTCCTAACATTCTTTTCACCAACAAAGGAACTCTCTTTCCATCTGCTTTGTGCTCAGCAGCACTCAACATCAAATAATGGACAGTCCCAGTCCATTCTTACTCAAATCTTTGCAGTCTGTGCATCCAACCAGGAATCAAACACAGGTCTCCCACATCAAAGGGTGTTCTACCACTGAACCACAAATGAACAAGCAACCTCACACTGCCAAGTCTCAATTACTCATTGCAGATTCTCTTCGAGTCCCTCTTGGCACAATCTGCATCAGTCCATGTCTGATATGTCTCAACTGATGTATCTCCACCCCTGGGGCAGTCAAATGGGAGACCTTTACTCGCTTCAAAACATGCAAGTCACTGCCTACTGCTCTCTTCTACCCCCTCCACCACCCAAAAGGGGAGCATCTCACTTCTCCAAGTCGCTTTCCAATTCTCCATTACAACTTCACTAAGGCATCATTTTTTTCTAAGCTTCAATTCTGTATTTTCTCCAATTCAAACTATGCAGAGCAGCAACCATCTCATTCCCCAGCAACCATCTCATTCCCCATACGGGCCACCAATAATTCTGTCATGGTTTTTGAAAAGAGCTGACGGAAACGAAGCTCTCAAATGAAGTGGAGAGAAAACCGAATTATATTTGAAGAGAGAGATACAGACAGAAATTACAAAGCAGATTCAACATCCATAGTGAACCCCCTTGAATTTTCCCTCAACCCAAAACTAAATCTAGAATCCCCAGTGCTCCAGTCCTTCCTACCCCCTCCCCGCACCAATGCCTCTGCCATTCATAGGCCTAAACACAAGCCTTTGGAGGCCTCAGAACAGGCCTACTCTTTACATGTTTGTCCCAATAAAATCAGCTCCCGCCTGACACAGGGCTGGAGGAGGAGGAAAGGAGAGCGAGCTAGCCTTGCTGTGAGTTTATAAAGAGATAGCAGAATTATGGGATTGAATAACTATTTGCCAGTCCCTAGATGATTTTTAACCCTAGAGTTCCCAAACTGGGACAACATGAAAAGGTAACAATTTATGTGTAAATATATGCCTTGTGAATAATGTACAATGTTGCCAGTAAGTAGATTGGGGAGGTCTTTCAGTGTAAGACATAGTTGGGACGGTTTTGTTTGTTCCCCCCCACTTTGTCTTAAAATGCCAAATATATTCCTATGAATTTTTCACTTCTACCGTTTAAGAGCTTTGTCTTTGTGTCTGTCTTTACATTTGTTGATTTAGTGCACTTAGTACTTGTCCCTTTCTGAAGATTGGAGATGAGCACTGGGTTACTATTTCTGGTGGAAAAGTACTAATGGTCTGTAACTAATGAACGTATTTCAGCTAACAGAAACGTTGTGTTTTGACTTGAATTTCAATTTAGATACGAATTGTTTCTAAGGCAGTAAAGTTCTAGTAGTAGATACGCCAGTGAGTTTTTGTGGAATTTTGTCATTGTGTAATTTAAAAAATGCATTCATTCCCTACTTGTTGGAATGTTCTCTATCACTTAAACTTATTTAAAACCTGAATTTAAAAAAGGCTGTGCAGATTTTGTACATGTGCTGATTCATATGTTGAAGGTAAGTTACAGTACGAAGTAATAAAGTAAAGTACGACATACAATTGGACTTAAATTAGTATTACTGAAGTGGCTGTCTTTCACCTGTGCACAACATACTAAGAGTAGTCTTGGAAATGGCTTGCAAATACAGTCAAGCATTTAATGTCATTTTTAACAGCTTTTGCTGGTAACTAGTGCAGTTTAAATATAGTGAACTCAATTGTGTTTTTCCTTGCAGTGGTGTTAGTGGAATGTTTATAACATGCAGCTTTGGAAATTTAGGTGTTATTAGTTGTAGCAAGAACAGTCTCTCTTTAGTCTCTTATTTGCCATATACTGACATTGATCATGCTGTGACCTTGTTCAGATATATCATTAAAATACATGACATGTATTTTTGTTCTTGTTTATTTGGTCATTGAATTTGAAATGAAAATTGCATTTGCAGAACTAGTCAAAATAAGTCTGAGGTTTTCTTTTTTCTGTGCCTCACCTCCTTTTCATTCTCTCTTTAGGTCAGAGCACCAGATGCAGTACACACCACTGGATCTACTGATGCACACGTGAGTCCAAAATATTTTAATAACAGCAAAACCAAAAAAACCCAAAACCTGACCAAAAATAAAACCAATGACAAAAAAAATCCAACAAACCCACGAGCTCAAAATAGGCCTGTTCTCTAAAGAAAACTTCTTCCTGCAGGTTAACTGGTGCAATGGGTATCTAATCTGTAGGAGTTTGTAAATGAACCATTGATTTTCATGTTTAAAAATATTCCTTAAAACTTTAAAACAATGACTAGTGTAGGAAACTCTGCTACCTGCTACTACCTTCAGAATAGATACTTGAGCAGGAAGAAACTGTAAGGACTCTGGATATGTTTTATATTTTCTGCTGAGTAGTAGCTCAAAATATGAGGTGATCAATTGTAAGAGTCACAGTATATTAAAGTGTATATTTTTCTATGCACTTGTCTTAAAAATAAGATAGTGTGGCCTTAATTTCATCCTTTATCCCCTCCCCTCCTCTTCTTTCTCTAATAGAATAGTTACCTAGCCTTCCCCCCAGCCCCTGCAAGACCCTTTGCCAGGCCATGTGGTTGGTACAGTACTTGGGGGGCCTATCTGTGTCTAAGCTAAAATGAAAACAGACAGCAAGAACCCGAGTGCTAATACCAGGCAATTCATTGTGTGGTTTGGAATTTCTTCAAGATTTCAGTTTGATTTTTGTATATGAAAAAGTCAATTACCAGCTGTTAAATTGCATGTAAGCTAACATTATTCAAGTTGTGATAGCAGAAACTTTTCATAAAGAAATAAGTCATTTTATTGATTTGATTACTTGCTACAATTTAGAAAATTAAGTCTTTTGAATGTTTTGGGTTGTTAATGGAACTAGGATTTCAGTACTTTGTGCTTTCTTATAGTCAATGCAGCATTACATTTAGTGGGAGTCTGCTTTCATATGGTGATTTGATTACTCAGCTAGAAGTTTCCTCTTTGCTTTCATCATTCACTTTACCCTTTTCACTGTATTATTTTCCATTTTTTGAAGGAGGAAGGCCTTCAGGTCAAAACCTATAGCTGTCAGGAATTCTGTGAAGCAGTGTAATGTTAAATTTAATGTTACAATAGCCTACTGGAATGTAAATAGCAGGCATAAATTAGTTCAGTCCTATTGAATTTATATNATTTTTTTTTTTTTTTTTTTTCCTGAGACCCTTTCTAAACTCAAGGAGATCTTAGTGCCAGAAATCTTGTTATTTTAGAGTTGCTTCCCTTCCGGCACTAGGACATGGGTATTTATGTGGTTGACCTGTGGGTATCCTGCAATAATACTGTGAGAACCTGTTTTCTGATGACAGGATAAGCCTTGGGCAGGAGTGTGGTATTAGTTTTGTCTGCATTACTGTGCTATAGCAATATGGCTATGTTTTGCCTATGTTGTATATTGTTTGTCATACTGAAATACAAGCTGATGTATTTCAAATAATGGGAAAACTGGCTTCTGTTAACATAGAGATGAATGAAAAGCTCCTGATAAACATATTGTAGCAGCTTATGTTGACATAGTGTCCTAAGCCAGATAACTCCACAGAAGCACTGCAATAATTTGTAACTGATAGCTTCCCTTTTAGTGATCGAGGGAACATTTTTTTGAACAAATATGAGTTGTTTTGATCATATACCTGGCACAGATGTAAGAGGTGTTTGTGATACTAATTTCAAACAATTGGTTCTCTCAGTGCTTTTTTGTGGGTAAACATTCTAAAGCTGATAAGAGAAATAGAACTCTTTACAAAGAAAATTATTCTTAGAGGAAAAACTTTTTGCAGTTGATACACAGATCAAAGGTTTTGGGCTTTGTTTTTTTTTTAATAATATGACAGTTTGTTCACCTTGTTTGTCTTGATGTTTTATTACATTGAAGAGGGTTTTGGTTGGTTGTTTCTGGTTTTGTTTTGGGCTTTTTTGGGTAATTTTCTAAAGAGCTGTCATTGCACAGGTGAAGTTAGTTTTAGGCATCACTGTGTAACAGCATAAAAAGTATTTTGAAGATGAAGGTTAATAGCTTTTGCTTTGTACTTCTGGGGCTTTTTCCTTACTCTTGTGCTGCTTCTTTATGAATTACTGTGTTAAACTAGAAGTTGTCAGAGGAGATTCTTATCTTTGTTTTCCTTTCCTTCCCCTTGCCGATGTCTTCTGAACATGGTCTTCATCCTGCTGTATTTCCTATCTCAGTGCTTTACTGTCTGTTAACTATCTAAAGAGAATTTTACAAATTCCAATTTGGTATCTTTAAAAATAACTGCTAAATGGAGTCTTTCCTTCAGGGTTTCAAAAAGTGAAGACTACCTAAAATAGGAACTTAATGGGAGGTCTTTTACTTTAGTAGTTGAAAACCTTAGGAATGTGTTTTCTTTTCTCAAGTAAAAATACTACATTTAACCTTGAAGTACAACTGAAACTTAGCGTCACCTTTGTTTTTCAGTTACACCTGTCAACCTTGCACAAAGATTCTTCTCACCAAAAATAGTCAGAAAAGCTTTTAGAACTTTTCCTTGGGTTTTTTTGTTTTGTTTTGTTTTTTTTCTGGAGATTATGGTGATCAAGAAGGAACTGTAGTGCAAAGCATGTATTTCCAAAGGTTTAGAAACTCTGTTGTATAGTGATAAGATCTCCAGGTTCTTTCATCTTGTACTCTTCAGATTTCAGCTGTATTTGAATGGTGCATTTAAAACCTCATTAAACCAAGGATGGTTTATTTTTAAGAAACCATACATTTGATTTATTTGCTGTTAAATAATGGCAAGTTCAGAGAGAAGTACAGGAAGGCTTTTATTTGTTTTGTTTAGGTTAAATCACTTGAGACAAAGTGTTTGGTCTATACTAAGGTAAAAAAGAAACATTATTTTAATTGTTTCATAAACAGTTTAATGTTTGACTTTTCTCGTCATTTTGCAGCCTGTAATGGAAAGCAAACTTAAAGCATTCAGTATTGGCAAAATGAGTGCTGCCAAACGGACTCTGAGCAAGAAGGAGCAAGAAGAATTAAAAAAGAAGGTGATGGTATACGGTGAAAATTGTATGCAGAGCTGAAACAAAATTGCTTCTAGAGTACAATCAGCTTTACCACTGAATTTCTTTGTTTTGTTAATGTAGCTTTCTATGAGTGGAAGTGAATTATATTTTAAATACTTGATTTGTTCTTGATATCCATGGCATTAAGATATAGAGAGACTTCTCTTTCCTTTTGTGAGCAATCAAGTTCTATGGCTTCCTGAAGTACTGAATTACAACAGTCTATTGATGTTTTATTCCTGGGAATAAAGGCAGCCATCTTTAAGCTCTGTAAACCTAACATTAAAGTAGTTTCTCGTACTGCTTTGCTTTTTTGTTTTCAGTAATTAAAAGAGTACCTGTCACCTCTGAAATTTATTTCAATACATATCCTTGTTATCTTATAAAACATATCTTTGTCTAATGACTTCTTATTTAATTAATAAAAAAATTAAGATTTGATACTGAATTTAGGATACTCAGATTTTAGCAGGTATGTAACTTACCTTTTGTGAAGTGGAAGTTTTAAAAATGTTGGACTTTGAACTCTACATACAACTTCTACTATGTTTCAGTGAAATGACTCTTCCTAAATTGTTAGAAATGCTATCCTAAAGAAACACAGTAGTGATAAATTTGGTCTCTCCCTCAACCTTATTAGTGGTTGAATTAACTTCTCTGGAAAGTACATGAAGGTGATCCTGTTGTTAATATCCTTCAGTCACATGGGCTGATTGTAATGGGTAAGATGAAATAGCTGCTGTTCTCTGATGCTTAGGTCAACAAAACTGAAGTCACATAATGCTGGTATTTCGTGTGATCCTGTGCGTTTGGCATCTTTTGAATCTTAAATTGCCATGTAAACTCTTATAAATGAACAGTCAAATTTGATCATATTTACTTGACATAAATGGGAAGAACACAACACATAGTTTCTCAGAAATATGAATTCTGTCTAAAATTAAAACTCATTTGATGCAACTTGTAACATGAACTCTAGAAAATAAAAAATAATGTCACATATCTAGTTTAAGAATAACTGTAGTGAAGGTTGTTCTATAATAATAGTAAATACATTGACATTTGCTGTGTAGGAGGATGAGAAGGCTGCTGCAGAAATTTATGAAGAATTCCTTGCTGCCTTTGAAGGAAGTGATGGTAGTAAAGTGAAAACGTTTGTAAGAGGAGGAATCGTTAATGCATCTAAAGGTATAACTAATCTTATTTTGGGGGTGGTGATTCATTTGACTTGGAGTAAAATAAACATTGCCTTTAAATTGCATTTCAAAATTAATATTACATTAGAAGCAGCAAAGGAAACTTGATACTAAGAATCACAAAATACATCAGATTGAAAGGGACCCTCAAAGGTCATCTTACCAACCCTCCTGCAGTAAGCAGGGACATAAGCAACTAGGTCAAGTTGCTCAGGGCCACATCAAGTTGTCTTTTAAGTTTCAAAGGAAAAAATGCTTTGTTGTAAAATACATCTTTGTTTTTTAATACTAAAAAGTGTTGAATTCTGGAAAATTTGTATTACCACTTCTTTTTTTAAAAAATGAAATAATATATTGAATAAACAAGACTAAAAAAGAACAGCATTCTTTAGCATTCTTTTTAACGATCAGTATTGGGCAGCATTAGTTAATGAAATCTGGTTTTAATTTATCTTTAATTTCAGAGGAGCATGAAACAGATGAAAAACGGGGTAAAATCTATAAGCCTTCATCACGATTTTCAGATCAAAAAAATCAACCAAGCCAGCCATCTAATGAGAAGCCTCCATCCCTCTTAATGATAGAAACGAAAAAGCCTGTAAGTTTCTTCTTCAAATATTAACCCTATACTTGGAAAGTATTTGGAAGTGCTTAGAGAAAGGTGTGTGTGATCCTGCAGAGTAGTTCAATCTGCATTTATCACATACTAAGAGAAGAGAAATTTTGATCTGTTTCATCTCATGGCAAATGACAAGATGATGCAATGCAGAGGTCCAGTAGCCCTGTATTCAACATTGTGTATCTAGTACTGTGCTTTGATTTGGCCGCTGTATGCTTTTACTCTTTTGCTACTAATTGAGGCAGACTTCTTATGAATGTCGATTTATTGACTGTTGCGATGTAACAGTATCTCCAATCTTGAGAATTTGTGAAGTTCTAGAAGCAATTCTTGCTGCCATCTGCTTTTACTTTTCTGTAACAAACAAAACAAAAACAAACAAAAAAACAAACAAAAAAAAGACCTTTCCATTTGTCCCAAGTTTTTCCTGGTGAGGTTTTTTGGATTTTTAACAGCGAGACTTGAAAGTCTATATAGCTCTCTTGAGCTGCTCCAAAGAAGTTGCAGAATGACACCCTGGTTTTATTTAATTGAACTTCTGCATGGTTTGATGTTTTTTGTTACTTTTTATGATGAAATCTCAATCTAATGCTAATAATATGAAAAACTTAACCTTCAAGTCAGATGATAGTTACATATGATTACTGTTACTACTGTATATGTGTAATGTGTAATTAATGTCTTAGATGTCTTTGAAATGTCTTATAATAGAGCTTACCATAATTTGTAAGCTGAAGTGAGAGATGCATGGTATGGCCCGTTAGGGTGGGAAATGAGATGTGATGTGGTAATTGTGGGTAATCCCATCCTAGCCTCCCTCCAGCTTTAAACAAAACTCAGACTTAGATTACTGCTGTAATAGTGGATGGCAGGTTTGATTTTCATCGTGTGTAAAGCTCTACAGTTACAGAAATTGTAGCATTTTTTATTATGCTGAGCTCTGTTCTGTCATATGCAAGTGTCTGTACTGTGAGAATATTAGCACTTCTCAAATTTGTCATAAATACTTACCAAGTAATGCAGTTTACTCACTTGCCCTGTCCAATGGTAATTGAAGATAATGAGGTAAAAATGATTTTATTTATTTGGCAGACCCTCCCCAAAAACAAAAACAAACAAACAACTTTGCCTGGGGTGAGTAGGAAGTCCAGTTTTTCCAAAGCTGTAGTGTGTAACACAATAAATATTTTGTATGTCTGCCTATTGGAAACGTTTTTCATTTAAATTTTGTTATATAAAACAATGTTGTTGAAGATAAGAATTCACTTGAATATAAAAAAAATGAGACTACAATATCCATATTCTTTGTCATTCAGAAGTGTTTTTTTTCTGAGGATCTTGAACTGTTTAAATTAACTGTTTCTTCAGATCTGTATTCATATCTGAAGGAAGCAAGAGAAGAAAATTCTTTCTACAGAATATTTGTGGATAAAATAATTGAATATATATATGTAAAGTAATTTACATATATATGTACACACATCAGTTTAATTAGAGCATGATGGTTTGCTAGGGATTTAGCCAGCTTCAAAATTTCTAAGTGGAGCAAACTGACAGATACTTCAAATTTGTTGCAGATAGAGTAGAAAATACATGCTGCATTGCAATAATGAGAAGTAACAAAATTTAGTTTAAGCTATCCTTCATTTTTCTAGCTTTGTGTTTGATAGTACTTGGTCTTAATGTTTTCAAGTCTATTTGTTTGTTGTGGGTTTTTTTCTTTTATTTTTTTTTTCCTCTTGTAGTCTACTTGGTTTGAAAGCTGTGGGTAAAATATGCATGGAGATTATGTAAAATTTTGTTCTATACATGAAATTCTTTTTTTTTGTTTCATTTTATCTGCTCAAATGTTGGCTGATATATCTTTAATTTCAGCCTTTGAAGAAGGGAGAGAAGGAAAAGAAAAAGAGTAATTTGGAACTTTTTAAAGAAGAATTAAAGCAGTAAGTTTGACTAGTTTTTATTGTAAATAAAGAAAACTTAATGTTTTTACCTTGTTCTTAGTATTCTTGCTAAACTGTTTCCCAAGGTAGATTTTTGTTTCTTCCCCAAACGCTTGTGGAGTGGCATAACTTAATTCAGTGGCAATGATAATTAAACAGGATAGGAACCCATGATGGTAAATGCTCAGTATAGGTGTCTGTGATTTGTCTGTATAAGCAGTTTCCATCTAACTAGGTCTCTCATGTTTCTTGATAATTCTACTCTTTCTCACACTGGTTTGTGACAGTAAGTGTTTACCACTGTTGCAGTAAAGGACTGCAGTTTTAAAATCTGCCATTGATCAGAGGCTATGCAGTGATCAAAAAATAAATGAAGAAAGCCCAGTATGCTGGCTTAAATGTTTCTTGAAATGAATGGAATTCCTTGCGTGTCAGAGGTGTTTGATTGTGACCTTTGAAACAGCTCACTACCGCCTTGCTAAGCAGAGGAATATCCAGAATAATTAACCAAAAACTCTGTATAAATATGTAAAGTATTTTAGAGATCTCGCTGAGTGAATAACTGTATTTCCAAAGCTTTGGAAGATAGCTTCTAGATCAGTTAGGTGTAAAGAGAAGCTTTGATGATTGAAATAACCAACCATCTACCAGGGTTAAAAATGGAAACTTAGACTTCTTTCTTTGGAAATTACTGTCAAGTGTATTACTTAAAAGTGGAATGTAGGATGAGATTTTTTATAGATTAGCAAGTGTGTGACTGTAATTGAGAATACTTGTTAACGTGGTCTCATCCATTGTTCAAGTTAGATGGAGCAAGACAAGCAGGTATTGTGATGGATGAGGATGTTCAGGTATTATGTGTTGGCTTTTGATGGGTATGCTGCAAACAGCTTAGTAGCAATTGGAAATGTATATCAGACGAGGGAAGAATAACTGTTGCTGGTGTCTCTGAAACTATATCCAAAGGAATTGTAGTATGAAGTTCATCTTCTGTGTTAATGCAGAGGTAAGACTTGTGTTTAAACTTTAGAGATGAATTTCAGCTTGCATAGTTCTAAAAAGAAGCTGAACAGTGATTCTAAAAGATGATTGTCTCTTGAATGTGTAATATGACAGAAAAGGCAACATGTGTATTGAATGTAATTGAGTACCCTGATGCAAGATGGAAAACAAAATAATCTGTATGCATGAGAAAACAATTTGTACTGCATTGTAAATCCATAAAGGGCTTTTGTGAGTAACATCTGAACTTGGTTAGTCGATCTAAATTAATCTGGCAGCCTTGTTTTCCCGGTATACAATATCTTCATATTTAAAAGACGAATGATTTAAGGCCAAACTACACAGAACTGAGTAGTTACTTGTGTCCTTAGAGGTATAAACTGAGACAAGCTCCTCTGTGCTCTAGAAATAGTCATATGAGGGTGTCTGCCATGCTACAAGGTGACAACCTAGCCTACATGATCAAAATTTTAGTAAAGTTAGGAGAAGAAACAGAAAGGAAGGAGTTGTGTGCATCATGAAGTATCTGGATGGATCTCTGGCACTTGGATATGGAATTCAGGTCTCTTTTTGAGATCACATTTCTTATTTTTGATCTTGTAAACTGGTTCTGAAACCAAGTCAATTTTGTTTGAGATTAAAATACTCTGACAGTATCAGTGAGGAAGTATGCAGGTGGAATAGTTCTGGTAGATATATTCCAGTTGATTAAACTAAACTTCAGACATACCGGCAATTTGAAATTTTTTATATGCCCAGTGTTTAGTATTAAAAATTCTTCTAACGCTAAGGTGAATTGAAAACTTGAGAATAAAACTCTCAAAATGATAGTAAGTTGTGACTTCTGTTAAACTTTTGTAGAATACAAGAGGAACGTGATGAAAGACATAAAACAAAAGGTAGATTGAGTCGTTTTGAACCACCCCAGTCAGACTCAGATGGTCAGCGTCGCTCAAGTAAGTAGATGGGGTTTTTTATGCTTGCTTGAGGTGCAGAATTTGTAGACTAAAGCATGCATATTTTTCTTTTATTTCTTCAGTGGATGCTCCTTCAAGAAGAAACAGATCATCTGGTGGTAATATAGATTCTTTTCTCATTTGGTATAATGTTGTCACTTAAATGCATAGGAATGATTATAACTTCTTTTTTCTTTTTTTTTTTTTTTTCCCCCCCTCCATCATTGTAGTACTGGATGATTATGCACCAGGGTCACATGATGTTGGAGATCCAAGCACAACAAATTTGTATCTTGGAAACATTAATCCTCAAGTAAGTTTGGAGACAAGGAATGGTGTGCAATATTGCCATATTTCAGTCCAGCTACATTTTTTTTTTTTTCCGATGGCAATTTTCTCCCTCTTTTATTTTAAACCATACAGGTATATATAAACCCATATACTAAGTACAGTAGAGACAGTAGCTGTTTGAATCATAGAATTATAGAATTGTCAGGCCTGGAAGGGACCTCAGGGATCTAGTTCTAGCCCCCCCTGACATGGGCAAGGACACCTCACACTAGATGAGATTGCTCAGAGCCCCATCCAGCCTGGCCTTAAAAACCTCCAGAGATGGGGCTTCTACCAGTTCCCTGCTCTGTACATAATGCTGCAAAAGTTAAGGTTTTGACAATCAGTTAGAAGATGCAAAAATGCTCAGTTAAAATTATTTCTCTGTGTACATCTCCATGCAGGGTGCATCATATCTCAAAATTTGGAGTGTGCTCAATTTGAAATACTGTTTTTATGAATTTTTTTTGCATTAGATTGCATTGGGGAGGTAAAAATGAATCGTTATTTTTCAGTAAACTCAGAAAATGAAAATCTTGACATTTGGACAGTAATATAAAAGAGTATCTTTAGAAATCCATTGGCAAGATGCTAATTTTTACCTTTATTTCATGTAGATGAATGAAGAGATGTTATGTCAAGAGTTTGGACGCTTTGGACCATTAGCAAGTGTTAAAATTATGTGGCCAAGAACTGATGAAGAAAGAGCAAGAGAGAGAAATTGTGGCTTTGTTGCCTTTATGAACAGAAGAGATGCTGAAAGAGCATTAAAGAATTTAAATGGTAAACAGATTTCTCAGTTTGGAATTGTGATTATCTGTGTAGAAACATTGAGGAGTAACTGTGGGCTTAACTGCAAATGTTTTTATCAGATTGGTGGTAGGTAGGTGTAACTCCAGCTGATACTACACCGGCAGTGGTTTTAGTTCGCCCTATCACAGCTGAATGTTATCTAACTCTACCATACGCAAGGGCTGTTGGCTTTTTCTGTGGGTAAAGATAATGTACACAGGATAAAAATTAATAATTGGTGATAAATATATAACATTCTTTTGAAAAATGGCTAAATTCCCACTACTAAAGAGATAGCTTTAGTGTGCCAGACATGTAATTTTGTATATGGACAATCTTGTCTAGCTCTTAAATGAAAGAAAAAAAACAAAACAGTACAAAAGATAAATTGAATGATGAAGAAAACTGTGTCAGGAAGTTCAGGAAGAATCCAAAAGATAAAAATCAGTCTTCTAGGCAAGAAGATTGAAAAATAAGAAAGTTGCTTTTTGCATAGCTTAGTCTAGAATGGTCCTTTACTATGACTATTAGTAAGTAGGTTTGTCCTGTTATTTATAATTGGTTATCATGTAATTGAAAATTATTTACTACAAATGAAACATTTTGAAGAATTGAAGCACAGAAACATAATTTAAGAATTACCCTGTCCATTCTGATTTGCTGAGTTGATGATGAATTAAAAATAAAAAACAAACCCTCAGTGAAGAAACTAATTGTGTTGTTTAGTCTCCTGCACATGTGCACTGGGGAAAGATTAATAAAATAGACTTTCATTTGCACACGTCTGATAGGTGTGATACTCTCTGCTTACATTGTTGATCAGAGGAAACCAAACGTTGCCTTTAAAGAGAGAAATCTCGAGTAATGCAGAACCAATTTGTAATGTCATGGTGGTTTGATTTTCTGTATTTTGTTCTTTTCCTTCCTTTCACTTTTCTAGGCAAGATGATTATGTCATTTGAAATGAAGCTAGGCTGGGGCAAAGCTGTACCTATACCACCACATCCAATATACATTCCGCCTTCTATGATGGAGCATACCCTCCCGCCTCCTCCGTCAGGACTGCCTTTTAATGCCCAGCCTAGGGAGAGATTGAAGAATCCTAATGCTCCAATGTTACCACCACCTAAAAACAAGGAAGATTTTGAGAAGGTAACTTACAGTACCCTGGGCCATATCTCATTGTTAAATACTACATCTATGACAGTATTTCAGTGGCTTAATAGATTTGCATTGTTCAGGCTGACTTTGGCAGCCCTTAGTGTACAAATTCACTGGCTCCCTGCTATAGCCCAAGGGAACCGACTTAATTCCTGAAGCTGTTCCATGTCTTTGTTAGGGTGCAGTTTATTTGCTCTTGATTTATTTTAGTGCCGCTTTAAGTCTGGCTATCATTTTCCTCCTCCAGGCTCCCTGGATATTTTTCTCCTACGTCCCCCCTTTTTGTTGGCTGCCAAATTGCAGTATCTAAATTGTTCTCTTTAGAGAAAATACTACATTTTAATTTGAGTAGCATTATTTTTACACTAGAGTTGATATTTTGTGTAGAAGGTAATTAATCGGGACTTTGAGTAAGTATTTTTTACTACTTATGGAGTCAGTTTTCAGATTTTTGTTTCTGGAATATTATCTGATAAAAGGGTAAGTATTTTGTAATCACAAACCAACTTGATTTACGTTTGTAAGAATTAGTTGGTCCTTTAAGGAGTGACACTTAAACGTTAGGGCTGGTTTGGGTTTTTTGTTTCGGGTTTTTTTTTTTTTTGTAAGACTTGGGAATAAAGTAATACCAACATGATCCAAGTCAAATAGTTTAGAATCTTTTCATAAACTTAAGAACTCCTTTCTTAATATTCAGTGTAGTACCTATTCAGTTCATCAATGTACATTCTGACAGGAATGTTCTGGTACTTTGCAATTAGTGAACCTTTATAGTTCACTGACACAACCATTTACATTTGTGTAATTGCTTAGTTATAACTTCGCAGCAGTGATTGCCTGCAAAACTTGTGATAGATGTGTAGTATTTTCATTGCATATGTGTATTTTTGCTTGTTACTTGTTAACAATACTCACATATTCTATGTTTATTATCTGATGTGACTTCATATACAGACTCTGTCGCAAGCCATAGTCAAAGTGGTTATCCCAACAGAAAGGTACATGTTTTTCTTTATTATTACTGATCTAAATATAGAAAATTTCCCCTTCGGAATTTTAAAGAAAAATGGTGATGTTGAGGAAAAGGTAATGGCTTGACTGAGCAATAGTTTTTTTTTTTCATCACTCTTGAAAGAAATGTGTGTGTTTTACAGTCTAATTATCCTTACCTTAATTTTTTTTTTTTTAGGATAGATTTAAGTAGTTCTCTTTTGAGATTAATTGTGAACAGTAGAAATAGTTGCAGGGTAGTGTTGTGAGTGAACACTAGGGTGAAACAGCTTGCCTTAGAGATAGTGACATAAATCTCTCAGTAATTCCTAGTTAGAATAGAATGCAGGTGTCTCCAGTGTGGTGGTTCTGTGGGGCTTTTTACTTCACTTTTTTTTTTTTACTTTGTTGACTCATAGAATTTGTAACCACTGCAGTTAAAAATCACTCGTGATTTCTGCTATATTTTTTATTTTTTTAACATACAATAGTTATTTTGGAGCACTGAAAATGGTAACTCTGTACCACAAGGGTGTTTCTAGAGTTTGGTTGCCATCAGTGCTCCTGCCTTCACACTAGTCTAGGTACACTCTTGCTCAGTTAAGCTAAAACCTTTTCCCAAACATAGGAAGACAACACTGTTTTAAAAGTAAATAAGCACAAAAGATTACCAAATTCTCTTTGACATTGGCCTTGGTGAGCAACACCAGCTGAACTGTCTGCGGCAGCGGGGGACCAGGAAAACATCATGGGATGGATTGGGAAAGTATACAGTTTTTGACCAGACATTGGTACGATCGGCTCCAATAAATGTGGTTTTATTATAACTGAAAAACTTTTTTTTTAACTTTTTTTTTTTCTTTTTGTTGGCCAACTTACGCTAAATGACATTTAAAATAATGCACTTAAAGCTATCATCCTTTTTTACTACACTGTTTTAATTGTCACAAAGTCCTTTTTTTTTTTTAAAAAAAAAAAAAGTGTGTTTGGGGGGAAGAAAGAGACTTGTGAAGCTAGTTGTAGTAGTGTATTAATGTATTTTGCCAGTAGATGCTCAAATGCAATAGTGTTTTTGATTTAGATTTTAGGGCAGTACAGTTTTTGTTGGATAGAGACATGACTGATGAAGGGCAACTGGGAGTCTCGATTTGAGAAATATTGAGTAGTAGAACAAGTACTTGTAAGACTATGCATTGCTTACAGAGTAAATTAGCTTTCAGAGAAAGATGTTCCCCTTTTATTTACTGTAGGGTTTTGAAAGCTCCTATGATAAATTCATGTTAATTGAATTGTATTTGAAAATACTTCTTTTTTAAAAAATTGTTGTCAAAGGTGCTAATGCCAGCTGCTAAGACTATTGCACTGTGCATCGTGTCCTGCAAAAATTCTAATTCAGTGGGATAATACATTTAATTATTCTCCTTTGAAAATTTAACATCTTTTCTTAGTATTTAGTAAATGGAAAGCTGTGAATATACACAATCAAGTCTTTTTCTGAGAAATTAACTTCCAAGTAGTCAACCAAAATGCATGTAACACCTCCTTTCAGATACGGGATATATGGAATCTTTCTTTCATGATCTGAAGGCTGTCCAAAGCAGATGTCCTTGTTCAAGCATAATCTGCTCTTACGCAACTTTATTGTACTCAATGAAAGAAAATTGGATGAAAGCCAACAACGTGGTTCTGCAGGAAGCCAGAAATGATCACATTAAATTTACCTTAAAATAAATGCATGGTGTAATAGCTCAGAGGCTTGAAAGCTAATTGTAATTTTGTTTTTCTTACTGACTTTTTCAAATACAATTAATATAACAAGAACAGTCTTGCTATTTAGACTTTCAGAACACTGCTTTAAATAAAATGGCTACAGAATTATTGGAGTGTGTCCTCTTTACAGTGTTTCTGGGATTATAAAAAGCAAACAGGAAAATTGAGTTGTAGGTAGCTATCTGGGTTTTTTGTATAATATCTGAGACAAATGTAGGTTTAATGTTGTCTGGTATTAACCAGAACATTTGCTAAGTTTGCAGATGGCAGGGGCAGCTTTTTATTACTACGTTTTTAAGTTGAAAATATTTTTTTATCTAGTACATTGTATCTGTGGCAGAACTTTGGATACTCATGCTAGAAAGTCACTTCATTACTAAGGAGCAGTATAAAATCCTGCAGCTTTTCATTGTACCAGTTTTAAAATTTTAATAATTAAAAAATTACTAGGAGGAATATATTTTTTTTCATAATGAGGACCAATCTCTGTTTAAGAAAATTAAAAAATTGAGAAATCTGTTTATTTTTTTTCTTTACTTGCATCACATTCAAAGGATATGTATATGTCTGTGTAGGTTATATTTGAAAATTTGGGACCCTGTTTCCAATAATCCCCCAAAGGTTGGAAACTGGTGCTTATGATTCTTTACAAAGCTTATTTGACTGT
Organism: Eubucco bourcierii; assembly: GCA_013396675.1. Taxonomy (NCBI): domain Eukaryota; kingdom Metazoa; phylum Chordata; class Aves; order Piciformes; family Ramphastidae; genus Eubucco; species Eubucco bourcierii. The sequence continues at coordinate 107,755 of VWZE01001595.1, read as the reverse complement.
CTCCTGTTAGTGTGCTTATAAGTCGTTCTGCGTTTTCAGATGTTGCACTTCACATCTGGTTCTTGCCTGCCTCAGGGTGCAGTGCTGAATGAAACAAATAGAGATGATTTTAAAAATGTTGTAATTTTAAAAAAAATAAATTGTGATTGATTCATTTGAGTTCATGAGAGAGGAAACACTGGGTGGTATGACATGAAATGATGGATAATTTTGTTCTATGCCAGTAACTGAGTCTTGACCAAATAGGGATTATCTAAATTTAATAACATCATTGCCCTGTTTGGCATCAGGAAGGCTGTTTACCTTTCATAATGAATAGCTTGAAAGTTGGATGCAGTTTCCATTGAATATTTCAAACTCTGTGTGTTTAGTTTTGAGTGTAACATTCACCCACTTGTTCTTCTGTAAAACTGTTGTGGATACTTCTGTCCTAATGCTAGACAATTTAGGTGAAGGCTTAGTTTTTGATAGCTAATTGTACTTTGGTGTTCAGTTGTCCTTTTTTATTGATAAGGACTACTAAGCTTTTGTTAAGCAAGAGATGGTTGGAGGCTAAGGTGTGGAAATTCAGGAAAGAGGTGTCCTCTTAAATTCTTACTCCACCACTCCTAGGCATGTTTTTATTTTAGAATGCCCGTGTCTGATGCAAGGCTATAATATGTTCATGTTACCTTATCTTTTACACAGTTTTCTTAACAATACAGCAGAATAATCTCCTGCACAGTTGTAGTATCTTAGGTGGAGTGTAGTTTTATATAGTGTTAGGTCTGAATCAATTTTTCTTTAACTGTGTTGTTGTTGTAGGAATTTGCTCGCTTTGATACATCGAATGATAGAGTTTGTGGTACGGGAAGGGCCTATGTTTGAAGCCATGATCATGAACCGAGAAATCAACAATCCAATGTTCAGGTGATTATGACATTGATTCAGTTTGAAATTGCACTATTTTCACTGGTACTAGTATCTTGCATTTCTGAAATACTGATAAGAGTTGGTATACTTTGTCTTACATTTATGTGCAGGTTTAAATTTTACAAATACTTGTGCTATCTTTTTATGCTTTTTTAATTCCAGTTGTTACTGATGTGTACTTATAAAATACTATATATGCACTATAAAATATATTTATATGTATATATAATTAATAAAGTTACACTTAGCACCTACTTTTCTGAGGAATTCCAGATTATCAGTGGAAACAGGAACATAAATTTCTTTAAAAATCCACCCAAAACAGACAGACCAGCTCAATCTAAAATCTAGTCTTTCTGGAGCCTGAGTTTTAACCTTTAGCAAGATCTGGGGACCCTTTTTCTTTGCTGTCAATGCAAACAGGGTTAAAATTTAGATGACGTAGCAAAGCTGTCAGTATTTGCAACTCTTGTCATGAATGGAGTACAAAAAGATCGATTTCCAAATACTCTCTGAAATGCAATTTCTGAAATGGTATTTCAGGAAATACTAAGTGACCTTTTAAAAAGACAAAATACAGAGGTCAGAATATCTTGGCAGTTAAAAATCAACTGTTCTTTTGTCTTTTTTCTTGGTCTTGTCAGGTGTGTTGGAAAATATCAAACCACGTAGCGTTTGATCTGAGCAACCTAAACATATAACTACGTGTTCCTACACCACTTGTGCTGAGGCTGCAATTGCCCCCATAGTGACTTTTTGTACTGTTGATTCTTCTGCTCTGTTGTGGGGCAGAACAACCATTCCTGCTGTGTTCTGCTTTTAACCTGAGAAATGCTGTGCCTTTGTAGAATTCTGCTCTCTGCTTCGCAGATTGCATTTGTATGTGTGTGGAGTGGTTGCACTTCTGCACAGCTGTGCTGTAGGTGTATGTGATTTTTAGTTGTCTTGAGCTCACTCGGTAGCCAACTTGGGATTCTAAAAAGAATTTGGTTAAATTTCTTTGTTCATTTGAATTTGCTTTAGCTAAATAATTTGTAATTATGTTTTGTTTCTTTTTCTGCTTTTTGGTTTAGGTTTTTATTTGAAAACCAGACTCCAGCCCATGTATATTATAGATGGAAGCTTTACTCAATTCTTCAGGCAAGTAGAATTTTAGTGACAGTTCCTAACTTCAAACATAATGAAGTAAAAGAACACCAAAATAAAAATACCTTTGTTTTGTTGTAGGGAGATGCTCCAACCAAGTGGAGGACAGAAGATTTCCGAATGTTCAAGAATGGATCATTTTGGAGGCCACCACCATTGAACCCATACCTGCATGGGATGTCAGAAGAGCAAGAAACAGAAGCATTTGTGGAGGAAACAAACAAGAAGGGTGCACTTAAGGAAGAGTATGAACTTGCATCAGTTTGTAGTGCTGCTTTAACTGTGAATATGCTTGGATTTTTGGCTGCTGTGCTTTAGTAGTTATGTCATCCCTAAGATGTTACCATGTTGGTGGTAATACTACTTAGAAGTTCTCTTAACCTCAGCGCTTTCCAGTTAGTCCTTTTCTTTTATTAATTGTATTTGTTGCTAAAAATAAGTTATGCATTTGATTAGATTTGTCAGCATTACACAATGAGTCATTTCAACCCAATTGTTAACCCTTCATTTGAAGGGCATTGGGAAGATGAGAGTTTTCTCCTGTTTTCTGTACCTGTCTGTTGGTGGGGTTATGTAGCACCTTGCTCAACATCATTATGGTCTCAGGAACTAAACAATAATTTTAAACTTACTGGTGTGTTCACCAGAAATTGAAATTGAGAGTAGTTATTAATAAGCAGTTAGATGAAGATTAGAGTTCTTTGCTGTGAATTCTAAGTGTCTTGATAATTAGGATGGTAGTGGAAGTAAATACAAGATTTTCTTAATTTTGTTATTACTGTTCCAACTGTGTCCTTGACACGTTGGGGTTTTTTTTTTTCTTGTTTTATTCTTTTCATCATGGGTAAGACACGAGTAATGGTTCTGGAGGTTTTAATACATAATTTATTTATTATATCGTCTTTCTGAAAGGCTCTGAAAATACTGTCTTGAAAGTGTTCTTTATGTGTGGTGGTCAGGGAAAACCCAAAATAATTCTTTCATACTAGTTTTCTAAGTCTAATGTGTCTTACTCTACAACAGAAATTACTTGCATGCCTTAGATTTATCCATTTTCATTTGAGCTTAAACTAAACCCCAAAAGGTAATTACTTTATTAGAGGTACTGATCTGCTGCATCAGGCATTTCTGAGTTAATTTTCCCTGGTTTCTGTATGTAGTCCAGACTCAAGTGGGAACGTTTTTGCACTTTATATTTAATATGGATGCATATGTTCATACATAACTGAAAAATGCAACAGAATGCAGATGTATTTAAAATTACTTTTGTTCTAAAGATGGAAAAATTCCCTAAAGCACTGTTAATTTTATATTGAAACTACTACAATTCCTGGTATTTCAGACAGAGGGACAAATTAGAGGAAATTCTGCGTGGATTAACTCCTCGGAAGAATGATATTGGTGATGCAATGGTTTTCTGTCTAAATAACGCGGAAGCTGCTGAAGAAATTGTGGACTGCATTACAGAATCGTTGTCCATTCTGAAAACTCCTCTTCCAAAGAAGGTGTGGCGATTTTATATAACCTTATATTGTGGGGCAAGAGCTCACCTAACAGCACACATAAAATTTACAAGTGTTGTAAGTTTCAGGTAGCGCTGAAGTTTCACATTAAAACATGGGCATGAATTTAAGTATGCTCTTTTCCTGGGGCATTTTGTTACATATTTTTATTCTTTCTGAACCTGCTTTTGAATAATGTTCTACCTTGCTGCGAAGTTGAAAACAGCAGAATGGCATGTTCAGATAAGAGAGTAAAAATCAGAATGCCATGGGCTGTCTTTTGTAACATAGTATTACAGCAGCTAGTACCCTGTAGCATCGGGATGCACTGCATCTCAGCATGTTTATTAACAATATGGCTGTGTTCTAATTTGATACTTTTAGATAGTTTAAACAATCTCGGTTTGTTTCTGGAAAAATGCATATATTTTCAGGGCAAAAACTCTAGAGTTATCTTTATTTGGACCTTCTTTATTGTAGATTGCAAGATTATATCTCGTGTCAGATGTGTTGTACAACTCTTCAGCTAAAGTTGCCAATGCTTCCTACTATAGAAAATTGTAAGTATGGTATTTTAGGTGATGGGTGATTAAAAAAAGAAAAAACATCCTTATATTCAATTTTGTACATCCCTGGATAAAAGTGGTTGTATAGAAATTTACACTTTTCCTATAAGGATACTGTTACAACACTCATGATATTTATATCTCTTTGCATGTTAGTCTGTAGGGTTGCAAAATGAAAGTGTGTATGCCCTATACAAGTGGACCGCATGTGTGGAACCTCATATAAGTGAAAGTTACTCAACTACCTTTTGCAGAAAGAGAACCTATAGATAGTATTCAGGATAGGATACAGCACATAATGATTGTGGAGAAGTCAATTTTTGAGATAGATTTTTGTTTTTAAGATCCTGAGCAGAATTCAGGAAAAATGTCCAAGGGAGAGTACCTTTATCCTGTTCAGAGATTTGATTGTGTCTATTTCCTGGAATCTCCCTGATGTTATGATAGTGTGGTGGGCAATATTCAGCATGTTGTGAAACTCCAGTGATTGCAAATGACATTTTCTTGTTGCAGTGTCATTGCTGTGCCAGTTTAATTCTTGCACATTGAAACTCACGGGATACTATGCAACTGTTACTCCCTGTGCTTTAATTGAGGGCCTCATTGAGTAGACAGGGAGAAAAATGTAACCAAGATTTTTTTAAAATAGAAATTTAATTTTGAGACAATTCTTCCATTGTATGTAAGGCGGTAAAACTCCTTTTCATTCTCCTCCAGTCTTTCCAGGCTGTATCAAGGGACTGCAGCAGATGTGAAGATATGCTTTCACAGTTCTGTTGTTGTCCAAGGTGTTTTAATATGTAGTAATCCTATTTGCTTTATAGTTCAGTTCATGGCTACTATAGGGATCAGAACCTTGTGCCTTTGAGTCCTGTGTCTCAGGTATTTTTGTGAATTATGTATGTCCAGAAAGCATATATTACAAAGTTTAACTTAAGAAATGTATGTTTAATTCTAGTTTTGAAACAAAATTATGTCAGATATTCTCTGATCTCAATGCTACTTACCGTACAATACAAGGCCATTTACAGTCTGAAAATTTCAAGGTATGTATTTCATTGTTCTTTATGTGATATAAAAGTCAAATAAGTAAATATTCCTGCACAATAGATTATATACTATGATAGGGGGCTTAGACCTCAAGCTTCCTAGTTCAACTTTTCTTTTTTTCCTTTTTTTTTTTTTTTTTTTTTTTTTTTTGTTAATGAAAAATTAAGTCTACTCTCTTGCTAAGATAGCTTTGAAATTAAGGAAGAAAATTATCATCTTACAGCCGAAGTGTAGTGGTAGATCTGTAGCTGTAGAGTTGAGAGTTTAATGGCAAATAAGACCTTTTGGCTTTTTCATTATTTTTGGACCACCTGTATTTCAGTTTCAAAACCAACTTTAGGCAGCTCAGTGTGGAAAGAAGCTGCTGGACGTAACAGCATCCTTTTAATCATTTTTATGAAAGGCTTTATTTTCTGAGGTCTCATAACAGTCTGACAATGGGTAGTTGAGAGTGATTTTTCAGATGCAGTGCTCTCCACTTCTCACCATTCTCATGCTCTCATGATCAGTCCATCCTTTCCTCTGCTGATGGTGTTATTCTTTTCTATTTAAATCATAAGCTTTAAATACAAGGCCTCCAGTATAGGTAGTTTTTCTTTATTAATGTCTTGATCCTGCTTGTCCTACCTTCTCTGCTCTCAGTTGCACTAGACTGAGAGTCAGTTTTAGTTACCTGCTGTTTTAAAACTTTTTGTTAAATTAAATGGTAAAGACAGGCAGCAGAATTACAATTTTTTTTTTTTACAAAAGAAAAAAACATCTCTACATCTCTCGCTACATTCAATGTGTCAAGCTTGAGCTGAATCCCTAGAATTTTGATATACTTAAAAAAAATGAAAGTGGGAATCCTGGGTTAATTGCTACTTTATAGAGGAAGGCTATTTTCTGTTATGTTTAGTAGAGAAACCTACTTGACATGTCTGGGCAGAATGCAGCTTACTATTGGTACAGGAACTGTGAACAGCTGAAATAGATAATGCAACAGGAATTTGAAAGGAAAATGAAACCAAGCGAGATTAAAAAAAAAAGGTAGTTTCTATATACATAATTTTTCAACATTATTAGTCTTGCCAGCATAGTGTTACTATAATATACTGTGCTGTGGAAGTAATTAGGAGTGGCTGACTACAGCAGTAGTTCACTGTGTATTTCCAATCACTTAATATTTCTTAATTCAGATGTATTACCGTAGTGGGTTTTTTTGCTCTTTCTTGTAGCAACGGGTAATGACATGCTTCCGGGCCTGGGAAGACTGGGCAATCTACCCAGAACCATTTCTGATCAAGCTACAGAATATTTTCTTGGGGCTTGTAAATATCATGGAAGATAAAGAAACAGAGGTAAGTGACCTTGGTAGTGTGGTAGTGATGCTAGCAGAAGGTAAGCAAAAGTGTATATATATATATGTGTGTGTGTGTATATATATATATAAAATAAGTTTATCAAGGATTATTTTGATATTTCTAGGTGAGTAAACTTTGTTTTTTTTCCCTCTGACTCCTGACTCTTTAATACAGGTGTAATGGATATTTTAAGATCATAGAATGGTAAGGTTGGAAGGGACCTCAAGGATCATCTAGTTCCAACCCCCTGCCATAGGCAAGGACACCTCCCACTAGTAAATGCAAATATAGTTTAGTTTGTTTATGCGGTTTTTTGCTTGTAGATTAGGTGCTGTGGTGGAGTTAAACTGTGAAACCATCTCAGCAAAAAGAAGTGCACAGTGACATTTATTTCCTTTGTATTGGAAATACTCTGTAGTATCTGTAGATTTTGAGTTAGAATTTTGGGCATTAGGTTTAATTTCTGAGATTTCTAAGTAGCTAGGCATCTGGCTACCTGAATTTCAGTTTTGCGAGCATCACTCTTGGATGTAATAGATCCATCAACTCTTTGTTTGAGAGGAAGGTTATGAGAGATCATTTACACTGGTGATGTTGTAGTTTTTTGCTTTATCATACTGGAATACAAAGTTGTTAACTTTCTAGTTAGTTTACAGCATTTTAAGAGATTTTTCTTTCTTTAAAATAACAGGTGTTATTTTAAACAGGTGATGTAGTTAATTTTGGTTATTGTATAGTACGTTCAACAGACATACAAAAATTCAGTATTTTGAAGTTCTGTGCTTAAAATGTCAAGAATACCATTAATACTGGATGTGTACTGATCTGTTTACAAATATATTATTTAAGAGAATCAAGACAGTGGACACTTACAAATGGATATTTATTTAGAATAATTTAATTTTTTAACTCTCTGAAAGCATACTTTTAGAGCATCAGGAAGGAGACCAGTGTGTAAATTTAGAGGTTAGCGTATTTCCCTTAGCAGTAAAGCTGGGTGAAAGTGCAGCTGTGAAGGACAGTACCTGTGTCTGACACTTTGGGATATGCAGGTTATCATTAAATTTGTGTTCCTGTGAAATAATTGATTTGTGCCAGTTATTCAGACTACTGGTTCTTAGGGACTCTTCTGTATGTAGTAAGTATGATTTACTTCACTGTAATAGCCTCATTTCAAGCAAAACTGCAGCTTAATAAAACTTCTTTTAGATATAGCTATTGCAAAGCTTCTGGTATGTTGTGGGCAAATTCCAAGTTCTTGCATAGAATTCTTTATGGGAGGATGTTGCCTTATTTTTCCTCTACAATAAGTAACTGCCTGGTAGCAAAAATCGCTAAAGTCTTGGGTTTGTGGTTTCAGGTGTTTTTAAAACTGCTCCTTTAAAAAGAAATTAATAATTGGAGAATTAAAGAAAAGCAGTGTAGATTTTATTCTCAAAACTACTATTTGATTTCAGGAAGTACCAGATGATCTTGATGGAGCTCCCATTGAGGAAGAACTTGATGGTGCGCCACTAGAAGATGTGGATGGAATTCCCATTGATGCTGCTCCCATTGATGATCTTGATGGAGTCCCAATTAAATCACTGGATGATGATCTCGATGGAATTCCTTGTATGAAATATTTCAACTTTACTTTCAATTTGAATTTTCAGTTTTTGTCAATCTTCTATTATCTCCTGAGTAGTTTTTACAAGTACAGAGAAGAATTAACATTGCATGGAGCTTTGCAGAATGTTGAATTGATTAATTAAGTTTTGTTCTATTAACAATTAATTAGTTTGAAAGCTACTTTTAGATTGCAGTTGCTCCAGACAAAATGTGTTCTGATGTTGTGCACATTAATTTCCATATCCAAATTTCTTTGCAAATAATAAACCAGTAAGATATACTTCAGTATTTAAATCCAATTGATATATTAAATTTTCCTATTTAACCTTTTGAAGAGCTTTAGAAATTATTTTTCTCTGTCTTTTTCCAACAGTGGATGCGGCTGAAGATTCAAAAAAGAATGAGCCTATATTTAAAGTTGCCCCTTCGAAGTGGGAAGCAGTGGATGAATCAGAGCTGGAAGCTCAAGGTTAGTTTTAAAAGTATATATTGAACTGTGGTTTAGGCCCAGCTGACAGCTAAACACTGTGCAGCTGCTCACTCCCTTGCTATCCTCTTCTCCTGCCCCAGTGGGATGGGAAGGAGAATTGGGAGAAAAAGGCAATGCCCTGTGGCTTGAGATTAGGTCAGTTTAGTCAACATAAAAAGAGAAGAAACAACAGTAATAACAATAATGGTAATGAAATAAATATATAAATCTAGCAGTTTACAATGCAGCTGCTCACTACCCAGTCTGCCCCCCAGCCTGCCCAGCTCCCTCTCTGTATGCTAAATTTGTCAGTATGTTGTCCAGTATCCCCTTGTCTGGTTGGGTTTGACTGTGGGCTCTTCCCAACTTCTTGTGAAATACCTTACCCCAGCGAAACCCAGGGCATAAACTTCCCAAAGTAAATTGAAAGCTTAATGACACTCAGCTATTTTCAGCTGATCTGTTGAAAAATGCTGATACGATTTCTGATTTGATTTCTGCAGTAATACATAGAATTTTCAATTGTAACATCTTTTCTGGTTACAACAACTGCAAAATACAGTGTGTTCTGGTTTTATTCTCTGCTTCAATAATGTACTGACCTTTAAAAATAATTTCTCATTCAGTAAGAATAAATATAGAAGGAGAATCTGGGTACGTGATTGACAGTCTTTCTAAATATACTTGGCTGCTTTTGAAGGATTTACTGAAACATGATATGCAGAGTTAAGTGAATAGCTCTGTAAAGAGTATCCTGATAACATGCAGCTTAAGAATTTCTATGAAATAGTCTCTGTTAAGTGCTAAATACTGGTAAACTTTATCACATAATTTTTATTGTAAGTACTGATTTTCAGATTGAGTGATAGCCTGTTCTGTTAAAATTAACTTTACTATCTCTTCTAGCTGTTACTACTTCTAAGTGGGAGCTTTTTGATCAACATGAAGAATCTGAAGAAGAGGAAATTCAAAAGTAAATACTTTTTCATTCTGATGAAAAAAAAATTGGTTTTCTGCATCTAGTGTCTTTGGAACTCCCTATAAGATATCCATGTATTAAAAGAGAATAAACGTTAAATTTTGAAAGTAGGGCAATAAGAAAATGGAGAAAAATCAGAATTTTGCTGCTATGTGCTTTCGGTCACCTTTTTCTTTTTTTTTTTTTTTTTTTCCCCTAACACAATAAATTACCCCTTTTGGGAGAGTTGTTAAATCAGCATCAGTTTAAACGTTAAGGTTAATAACTTAATGTCAAATAACAAGAGTGGTATTTTATGTCTTGTAAATCTTGGTGTCAGATATGTATGATTGTGCCTACACCTCTGCACTTCGCTTCTAGGACAGACACAGTGAATAATGTTTTGATGTATATATTTCTTTGGATGCTAATAGGCTCTGTGCCATTTGTTGGTTTTGAGCAGTCCTTTTACTTGGTTCTTCAGGCCATTGAGAGCATCCCTTTGCAATGTTTTAAGCGCCTTACTGGGTTGCATGTAGACCTGCAGCACTCTAGTGGCCAGCCTGGGAATATCACTTTAAATATCTGCCACGTCTCTGTTTTGTCTCTAAAAAGCAAAAGCGTAGTGAATTTCTTTTGTTCTTTCATAAAAGAACAATCAGAGCACTTAAAGAGGTTTTTTTTTTTGTTTTTTTGAGATAGTGGATTGGTTTTGTAGCTGAGTTAGATACAAACTTGGTAACTTTTAAGGTTCAAGAATGCATCTCTAAATTATCTGAGTAATAAAAACTAGTGATTAATTAAAATATTAAGGTACTTGTCTTGAAGATGGAGACTGTTTTGTGGCTGCAGACTTTTACATAGCAGTCTTACTGGACAGATTTTGAAAGTAGTAACTAATTACAGAAACTAAGCAGAAGAGACAGGTAACTCTTAAATACATTTATGTTAATTTGTTATGTTTTTCTTTAAAGTCAAGAAGAAGAAAGTGAAGATGAGGAAGATACGCAGAGTTCCAAGTCAGAAGAACAACACATATATTCCAATCCCATTAAAGAAGAAATGCCTGAATCCAAGTCCTCAGTCAAATATTCAGAAATGAGTGAAGAAAAGCGTGCCAAACTCCGAGAGATAGAGGTCAGTGTGTCGTGTTTTGTGGCACCCTTCTGTACCTTTCCAGTCCTCCTGCCTCTTACAAGTTCTTTCTGTAAAATAGGGGTTTATTTTTACTGAAACATTTCTTTTTTTAGTCCAGTGTATTTTTATAAAGGTATGTTTGTTTACAGCCTAGCCCTCTTTTGGCTTTTAAAACAGTACAGAAAAAAATATTTATGTCAAGGCATATTGTGTGTTGAGAATTACTTTTCTTTTTCAGAGTCCTTTTGTCAGTATCACTGATAACCTCAGATTGCTTGGATTTCTCCACGTTTTCCTCCTTTTGACAACTGGGAGTGCCTTTTGGATGTTGACTTAGTCCTGTGCCTTTCTTGTTCTCTGATGTCTCTTGCCTTGACACGTCCATATTTTCTTGCATTTTTAAGTTGCTCTCTTCGCTGTGTTAGTCATCAAACAAAGTAGATCCAAGGTGGTCCTGAAACCTGAACCAGGTGACCCTAAAAAAGGGGGATTTTTATAGAAGACCTGCATGCAGTTTAGAGGGATCACTTCTATTATACTTGCTCCAAGCATAGATGTTAGTGTAGCTATTAAGGTTGATGAGTACAGTTTTTTGTGTCTTGCTGCTGACTTCTGAGCTTGTGATGGACTGAAAAGATAACGTGAATTCAGCATAAGCTTTGTCTAGCAGTGTAGCCTTTCAGTCATACAGTGCCATACAAACATGAGTTTAAAATTCCTTGCAGCTTTCCAGTTTGTATTTGGTATTAAAGCCATACTAAGTTGAGTACTGAAATTCTTACACCTTCTGGTCAGTTCATGAAAATGACATTAAGACACTGCAGAACTATATTTTGCAATTGTAGCATCTCCAAGTGACAGATGATAATTTGGGTGACGGTTTGAAGGTAGAATTGTGACTGTCTACCTTTTTATGTTATAATGTAGCAGTTAGCTGAAATCTGACATTAGCAAACTCTCATAATATTCTAAGATGTACAAGCAATATTTTAATATGTTACAACTGTTGTTTCTCCAAGATATGCTTGAATTTAATAATTCAGGTTATTAAAATTAATGGGCTATAACTAAGCACTTAGAAACCCCTTGCTTTGCATAGCATTTTGAAAGTTCATGATGCATAATCATTTGTGAGTTAATTCTGAAACTACAAAAAGCTAAATGGGATTTATGACTGACTTGACTTGTAGTGGCAGTAGTTCAGTAGAAATACATAATGTTAGACTACTGTAAGTACAAATGAAGCTAGTTTTCAGTTTACTGTAATAATGATTGTACCAGTTATGGAAAGAGCTCCTGTCAGACTGAGTATCTGTTTTATAGATATTTCCTTGGCAGTTGTGGAGGCTGATTAGGAAGTGATTTAGTTTAACCATTGTCAGTTTTACACAAGCACAAGTGTTGTAAATTCTTTCATCAGAGTATCCCATCTGTAACAGTTTTAGTGGTAAATACATGAGGTTTCCAAGTGCATGTTGCTGTCTTTGTTCTTTATGGTAATTAAATTACCATCTCTGTTTTGCATTTTGTAAATCACTACAAAGGGCTAGGTGTTTTGTGTTTTTTAAATTTTTTTCCTTAACATCTCAGACACTATAGAAGCATTTAAATTTAAAAACTTGTTCTCAAGTTTCACAGGAAAGTACTTACTGTACTACTTGTAAAGCATTTACTCCGAAAAGTTATTGTGTACTATAGAATGATCTGAGTTGGAAGAGACCTTTTAAAGGTCATCTAGTCCAACTTCCATGCAATCAAAAAGGTAAAAAACCCCTTCTTTATAGCTAGTCTCAATTTTTCCTCTTGATTTAAAATCATTACCCCTTGTCCTGTCAGCACAGGTCTTAGTTAAAAAGACTACCCCCATCTTTCTCTTAGGCCCCTAAGTGTTAAAAGGTTGCGAGAAGGTCCCCCAGAAGCCTTCTCCAGGCTGGACAAATTAATAGTCTCAGCCTTTCTTCATAGGTGAGATGTTTGAGCCTTCTGACGGTTTCTGTGGCCCTCCTCTGGCCCTGCTCCAATATGTCCATGTCCTTCTTGTGCTTGAGCAGCTGTATCCAAAGCATACATCCTCTTCTAGTTTCCAGGTCCTGTGTACTTTTGCTGAGAAACTCCAATTTCAGAGTTTCCATTCCTTGTTTCTCTGGGTTATGGTGCTTAGTGGGCAAAATACTCACTTTTGTGTATTTGCTCATCAAGTCATAGGAGTTCTCTGATGCTTGTGATCGTAACTAGAGCAATATAGCCCTTTGGTCTTTACAGTCTTTGGAGGCTTCAGTACCTGGTTCATTTGAGGCCACTGCCAAACAGCAAAAAAGATATCCAATTAAATAGCTCACTCATTGTGGTTAGTAAGAAGAGATGAAACAACTTGCTTCTTGCTTGACCTATACTTTCCCTATTTATAGCAGTTGTTCCTTAGAAGATAATTACTCTTAATTTAGCAGATTGGGGTCTATTTTAAGATGCTGAATCTACTTCTGTTTTACACAAAACCAAAAGTGTGGAATTGCTTAGCTTCAAGACACATGGCATCCTGTGAGGGTGACTGAGCATGCCAGATGTCTGTTAATGGCTGAAGAGATACTTTGCATGTGTGCATCAATATCACTGTCATCTGTTGTTGATAATATGGTAGCTGCATAAATTCCACTGCTCATAGATTTGCTGAAGAAAGCAAGCTTTCAGAGAAACCTTTTGCTCTGCTTCCGGCAAAGTCTAGGACTTGTTGCAGTTTTTGTTGGGGCAAGTCTGTTTTAAGGATAAACAAAACATTTGATCTACTTTGGTGCCATCTTGTCTTTAATCAATCTAGATTTGAGCACAGTTTTGTATCAAGCAGAAATTCCCATCTTTCATCAACATCTGGTGACTAGTTTCCTAGGTATCATAATATGTAGTATGCAGCTAATTTATGTCAAATAAGTTGTGTTTGAACCTGGCCGTTTAAATTGTGAGGCTGTGGAATTCTGGAATAACCTCAGGTTAACCAAGGACAAGTGTCTATGGACTCAGTATCAGCAGAAGATTAGAAAACCAATAGGGTTTTTGAAACATGTAAGACAAACTGCTAAAGGTCAGCATTTCTTTATGTCTGGATTAGTTTAGCAAGTATCTTTGATCAGATTCCTAGTTTTCCTTCATTTCTGGTTGCTGTGAGCTTATGGGCTTATGTTTCCTTACTTTCAAAATATGCTTAGACAGAGTGTCATAGCTTTGGCTAAAAATGTAAAGAAATAAAATCTTACAAGGATGAGGTTCTGTTTTGTGGATTTTGTTGTCGTGTTTGGGTTTTGATATTTTATTTTGGTTGGTGGTTTTATATATTTTTATGTGGTTTTTCTTTGTTTGTGACGTATTTGTGAAAACAAAGAAGGAGTCACATGGCCATGACAGCCCAAGAAGCCTTCTGGATCAGCTAAGCCTCTCTTGTATTCCTTTTTTTTCAGCAAGTAATGGCCTTGGAGATGGCATAATAGTAGAGAATGCAGTTTTGAGTTCTTACCAGAATAGGTGGTACAGGGTGACACTGACTATGTGGTTCCAAGAGGTATTCCTGCTTTTGAAACTTATACATTTGAAGGGAGAAAACAAAAATGCCTTTAGGGAAGGTGAAGTGGTATGTGACAAATGCCAACATCAGGTTTTGTTGGCTGCTGACTATTTAAGTGGCTGAGTTGTAACAAAAAATTAGAAGTGCTCAACCATAGGTAGAGCATAGTCTATAAATGGAGATAGGCAGACCATTTGCCAGAAATTTGCTGTGGTAAACTTCCCCTTCTGTGGAAGAGGATCCTGTTCAAAACAGTGCTACTGTTGCCTGGATTTTACATTTCTTACCATATTTGGTTTTTTTTGCTGGTTTGGTTTTGTAATGCTTTCTTATTTTGCTTAGTCAGTAATTGAAGGATTAGAATGTATGGCATCTTCATATCCTGTCTGGCCTGATGCTTTTGGGAGGAGTTTGATTTATTTATTTATTTAAAATGTACCTACTTCTTGCTATGGAATTGAGGACCTAGAAAGCAAGAATCCTTTCAGATAATCAAAGCAGGCATGGTTGCAAAGTCTTTTCCTTGGTGTGTTTTCAGTGTGGAAGAGTGTACTGTTTCTAAAAAGGAAAATATTTTTTTGTGTTCACTAAAAATAAAACCTCAAACATTGCAAAACTCTTCTCATATATAGGTCTGTGCAGGTAGGCATTGAAACAGGAAATACAGGAAGGGCAGAGCATAAATATTTGGAAGGGAGCTGAGAAATACAAATTACTTTCTACCAAGCTCCATTTCACTGCCCCAAATAAAAGAGAGATCTCTTCATCCAAAAAAATTGAAGGATTGTTTGTAAAAGGCTATGTCAGTGAGAATAAAGAATGGACAAACGGTAAGAGATGAAAGGGAAGTTTATGATGTGAATCAACCTGCAGAAAGGCTTTAGTGTATCTAGAAAAAAATCCACATGGAAAAAATCTGACCTTGGGTTAACTTTGTGACTTAGTTGTAGATTACATTTAGGAGCACCAGGGCAGCACCAGGGAACTGAATTTTGTTGCTGAGCTCGATAGCACGTGAAAGAGTATTATGTTAGCAAAAAATACTTCTTTCAAATCAGCCACTCTTGACCTTAATTTGATTTCAATATTCACAGTTAAATGGGGAAAAGACAGTTTCCAGAGGAAAAACTTGGTGTGGACAAGAAAAGTTGAACAATATATTAAGGTGCACTTAGTAAATGATCTCATTTTTAAAGAAAAAAATAGGCGATTGTTTAAGAAATGCAAGGGTCAGTGTTGTAATGATGAATTTACTAGAATAAGAAAAACAGTCCTTTATTTTAGTTCTTAACATGTTTGTAAAAACCTGCAGGTGCCTGCAGCCGAGTATGAAGAACGCAGATCGTAAATCATGAAAATTTCATTTTCAGCCACCTGCCTAACTGGATAATAATAAAACCAAATAACCTAATGGTCAGTATTATTTTCACAGCTTAAGGTGATGAAGTTTCAGGATGAGTTAGAGTCTGGGAAAAGACCCAAGAAACCAGGCCAGAGTTTTCAGGAACAGGTTGAACACTATAGAGACAAGCTGCTCCAGAGGGTAAGAAATGTTCTTTATGTCTGGTTCTCATTCTGTGCTAGGCTTGTATTGAGTTCAGCAAATGTAAGGTGGCATTAAGTGTAACAACACACAATTGCTGTTAAAATTATGCTGTAATGTCAAACCGCATGTCTTAAGTTCAAGTGCTTTCTACAGAAAAGAAAAAATCTCTGTGTTAAATCGAAGTGATGTAATACTTCACACTCTGCAATGACTATTAGTAGACTGTACTGAAACCTCAAAGAGGTCACTTCTGGATCACACAGAAGTGTTTGCTTACATAAAGCAAACTGCTAAGTGTGGGAAAGGAAAGGGAAAACTGTCAGTTGAAGATGTTCATCACATTTTTCATTTTGCTTTTAGTAATTGATCCCTTGAGCTAAAGGCTTCCAACATACATGCTTATGATTCTCCAGTGTATTAAGATTGCCTGGATAATTCCAGCTCATACTGTCACCCAAAAGCGAATAATTCTGTATCATTGTCCTTTTGTAATAGATCTCTCTGGATTGTCTAGTCAGTGACTTGAAAAATTAGCATCATATATGTGTTGTCATGTGATCTTGAATCTTTGAAACGTAACCAAAGAACAAGGAACTTGTTTGGGTACTGCCTTGATAGAGAGAGGAAGTAACAGTTGCTTCCCTAATGTGTTTTCACACTGACAGATTCATGATGAAATTAGGTACCCATGCAGTTCCTTGGAAGCTAAATACAAATAAGTAGTTTTGACCAGGTGTTTGTGCTTTGCATTATTTAATACTCTGTATTTGACTAATTCAGTGAAGTAATTTTGCACAGTACTTCTAAGAAAGAGATTGTAAAATTAAGAAAGCTGATCCCTGAAGGAGATTTACATATTTGGAGGTTGATGTTAGCAATTAAGACTTTTAAATATAGTTCAGTGTTTTCTGTAATTGAAGAAATAAGTGATTTGTACAGTAAACACAGAATGTTTAGTTAGACAGTATTTTAAAAAAGCACACCAGAAATCTTAATTCCAGTGTCTTTTTTAGATACTGTATGTTGGAACTTAGTTCAACCAACTTGCAGTATGTAGAGTTTTAGTAATTATATGACTTTCATTTTCAATATTGAAGCTAATAGTTAGGAAATATTTAATGATACCAGATGATTAAAACAATAATAAACCTGGTGTTAAGGGAATAAAATTTTATGTTTTGCTTTAATACTATAATAAAGTTAGTCTGTATAATAACGATGTAATAGTGGTTCTGATTGCATTTTCCACAGACTTGGTGGCTGGTTATAGGTCTTGTTTGTTGTTTTTTTTTTGTTTTGTTTCTAATTTATATCAAATAAACTTTCCAAGAGTAATTTTCATAGTGCTGTTGTGTATTTCTAAGAGAACAGGAACTTACAGCTACTTAAAAATACTGTTTGTTGCTGTTTATTGAGATTGAATTATTAGTCGTGCTAACAACTAAGCTAGACACATCTTAAGAGGCCATTGATTTCAGTGGAATCTTAGCAGTAGTTTGCAATACTAAGTATAGTAACGAGGGACACTAAAACTTTTACTGCCAAGTCTTCCCTGTAAAGGAAATGTGAGACTAGAATAGTATAGCTGTCCTACTGTTTCCTATCCCTGCCCTCCTTTTTCTTTTTTATTGCCCTCTTCTCCTTCCTGTCATTCAGCTAAATCACCTATACCTTGTCTTCTCTGTGGAGCATGCATAAACACATGCATTTTTGGTTCTCTGTCAGTACTGAAGGAAGCACATCTCTGTATTCAGACTTCACTGATAGTTCAGGTTCATTTTTGTATAATAAATTTTCTGTTTCACAGATAAATGAGGTGTACTCAGGGTATCTATTTTCTTTAAGAGTGTACCTGTTGGCATATAGAAACGGACCCTATTTGTGGGTTGGTTTCTTTTTTTTTCAGAGTAGATGTTACTGTAGACTCTTGTTTTGTCTTGGAGTTAAAAGAGATTTTTTTTTCAGTTTTCAGTCTGGATTAATAAAGGTGAATGCATATGTTTTAAGCAGAAAGAAGTTCCTGGTATTCGTTCAGGTTTAATTTAGTTCAGAAAAGCTGTTACAGCTGAAATGCTTCCCTAAATGTGTAAAATTTAAGACTGTTCATTTCTAATTAAATATTCAGACTTGATCACAAAGGGTGGCATCTTCCATGTTTTTTTCCAGTGTTTGTTACAGTAAAGATTTTTTGCTGTGTACAAAGCAGTAGTAAAGGTCTGAAAAGCAAGTATGGTGTGCTCATTGATTCCCTTTCCAGTTTATTTGCTGTATTCCTTCTGTGCTCACTGCTTTTAGACTGTGATTAGCTTCACTTGTTTTAGTTAATAGTCACACTTCTAATGCTTCTAATAATTTAGGAAAAAGAAAAAGAGTTGGAAAGAGAACGAGACAGAGACAAAAAGGACAAGGAAAAATCTGAAACCAGGTCTAAAGATAAGAAGGAAAAGGAGGAATGTACACCAACAAGAAAAGAGAGGTATGTCTTTCCTTGGAGTCATGTGGATGAGAGGAAAATCCTCACAGTAGCTTTCATATAGAGCAGCAGCCTTGAAATTATGTTCTGTCATGTATGTTACTTTAAAACAAAACCACAAAACCACTCAAACAGAAAACCCCCACATAACAACAAAAGAAATGTGTTGTAGATGTTAAAACATGCTTCCAAATTGTAAAAGAGTTATCACTTTAATCCTGCCTTAGGTGATGTACCCTTCTAATTAGAATCCCCTTTTAGCTCATTTAGGTCCTGAGGAAATACAGTAAAATAAGGACCAGTTGATAACAGGGCATATTTAATTAGTTTTCAGCAGTAAATTAACTGCAGTGTATTAGTCAGAAAACCATACTAAAGTGATACCACAAATTATTTGTGGTGACTCAAGTGTTATTCATCTTACAGTGCAACAGCTAGTTTTAGGGTGGTGGATTTGTGATCTTCTAATATTCTGTAGCCAGACTTTTCCATGGCATTAAGTGTAGATGTGGTACAATGCCTTGCTTTTCAGGAAACTATGACAGAATATTTTTACATTGCACCACACAAAGATGAGTCACATGCCTTAATATGTTTTTTTTCTCTCAACTAGAGAAAATCTGGTGCACGTACTGAATTTTGTTACAAGAAAAGAAAAAGGCACTATTTTTTAATGACTTAAAAGGATCTAATGTTACACTGACGAAAGAAAATACTTACAGAAAGAAATCCATTTTCTTAATATACATTTTCCCTTCTCTGTGTGTCTGTGCACCGTTGTGTAACTGTACTTGCTTTCTTGCTAAAGGAAAAGACGACACAGTGGTTCCCCTAGCCCCTCTCGCAGCAGTGGCAGCAGACGAGCAAAATCTCCGTCACCAAAGTCGGAACGCTCCGAACGCTCCCACAAAGAGAGTTCCCGATCTCGGTCATCACATAAAGATTCTCCCAGAGATGCCAGCAAGAAAGCCAAACGGTAGGCTGGTATTTCCTCTGTTCCAGGTTGTAGAAAAGTTAAGCACATGGGCATGTTTTCATTGGATTTTTTGTTTGTGTGATTTTTAGCAAAGCACATTTGATAGACAAGTGTTTTACATCATGACAGACTGTATTGTATCTTCCTGGGTAGTATCTTTGGAGGTGTGGTGTTTGAAATGTATACAGCTTCCTGCCTTGATAGCTCAGGACTCTTCACTTCTATGTTCTTGTTTACCTGCGTACTGATAATTTTGATAAATGTTGCTTTAAAACCAAAGCACCTTGCTGCTTTACTAGCTTTTTTTTTTTCCCAAAGGATAAATCTTCTCTACCTCCTAGAACTTAGAATTATAGTGCTTAGATGAGACTCCTCTCCTATGGTTTGTTTTTGTAATTTAAAAACAATCAAACAAAAAAAAAATCTAGATTGGATACTGCTTTTGGGTTCCAAAATCACTCCTTCCAAATCTCCAGGCTGACACAAATATTTTTTTATAGTTAATACCAAACTGAGGGTGAGATTTTATTATCATATTGATGCTTTTGTAGCTCAAGGGATGGCCATTCAGTTTCTGTGATACCAGATTAATGTATTACATGAATGTTACAGGTTGGAAATGATCTCCGGAGATCGAGTCCAACCCCTCTGCCAAGAGAGGGATCCCCTAGGATAGTGCGAACAGGAATTAGCTGTGGGTTAGATGACCAAGTTTATTCAAGTGTCTGTTCTTTTTCTGTGGGGTTGAACATGTTTGAGAAACAAAAAAGTCTCAACCTAACACAATTCAGTGTAACTTTTCTTTTTTTTTCTACGTGGATATAGGCTGCTACTAATACAAGGGCTGGGGTGGTTGAGGCATATGTGGAATGTTGTGAATTCCTTGTGTTGGTTTCAGAAGGATGTGAATTGATATTGGTTTTCTTGTGCATTGTGAGCACTAAATGCCAAAATGCATTAAAAACCTTATACTGCAAAAATTGATTTGTTCTTAAAAGTAGGATATTATTCTGTTACTCTCCCTTAATAGGGAAAAACATTTTTTACTTTGTTTAATTCTATGAATGAATGTCAAATAAGTACAGAACAAGTTGATACTATCAGTTAGTATTTGACATAATTTTATTTTTTGAAGGTCGCCATCTGGCTCCAGGACACCCAAAAGATCAAGACGATCACGATCCAGATCCCCTAAAAAGTCAGGGAAAAAGTCCAGGTCTCAGTCCCGTTCTCCTCACAGATCTCACAAGAAGTCAAAGAAAAGCAAACACTGACAATGTTGATATTTTTTATGATGCTGTCACTTACTGGAAATGCGGTTTTGTTTTTGTGCCTGAACAGTCTGTTAAAAAACAAAAAAGCATTCCTGATTTTTTTAAATTTTTTTTTTTTTTTGGTGAATGCACGTGTATACTCATGAGTATCAGCATCTGTAGACCTGTCATTGTTTTATATTGTACAAAATACCTTCATTGTGACTATTTCCCAAAAGAAACATTTTTGTGTTTAGAAGTTCCATCAGAAATGTGTGTAACTGATCTGCTGGCAGTAGTGATATTTTGTTTTAGAATGTTGTGACATAGCAGAAATAACTCAAATGTTCCCCCTTTTTTGTAGCTTGACAATTCGAATTAGATTTCAAATAAAATCTGAACAGAAAATTAAGGTGGTGTTTTCTTGCCCCATTTTGGTGATAACAGATCTCTAGAGGAATTCATAGTTTGTTTGAAAGTACTGTGTATTTCAGAGATACTGCGGTCATAGATATTCAGTATAGTCATAGCTTTGTTCCTGTTCTCACTTGTTTGACTCTCTAGAGACACCTTTTGAATCCAGTGGATAGATTTTCTTTCCTACCATGATATCTAACTGTAAGAACAATGGAAGAAGTGTGGTACCTACCACGATAAGCTTTGCAAGTGAATCTTTGCTTTGGATTTCTCCATTTTAATTGCAAGGAGTATTTGTGACACCCAGTATTTTGTGCATCTTTAGAAAAGGGGCCTCTGCACAGATGCATCATGTGTATGTGAAAATATGCATACATGATGTATCAGTAACAAGCCATATCCATGGCAGGCACAGGGAACAATAAAAGGACAGCAAGCCTGAAGCTCTGTGTCTCCTTTGTTCGTTACAGGCACAGTAATTGCAACCTACAGCACACCACTGGTTTATAAAATCAGTTTTACTCCAAAAGAACAGACTTTACATAGTTTTATTGAATTTATTCCTCTGTTGTGGATCTTCAAAGTGGGGGAAAAAAAATACTATTACATATTTTATTTATTAATATTTTGGAATCAAGAGGCTGTTTCACTTAATGTTAGGCCTCCCCTTTTCTTGACCTGTTCTTTGTGTTAGGCATTAACGTGGCTTTAAAACCCTTCACAGTGATCTCATGCAGCCTTTCTGTTGGGTCAGAAGGATGGGGTTTCAATGTTTATACTTGGAGGTATGGGGAGATTGTAATAAAAATATAAAAAGGCCTATTGCAAATTGTTTCTAAATGCAGAATCTGTACTTAAATACATGGATGGAGTGCCGGCTGGTGGCCTGCTGTGACACTTGTGTATCTGCAGGTTTTACATTGTTAGCATTTTGTAAATGTGCTGGGGAAAATCTCCTGTTGTACATGTATATAGGCGAAGAGGAAACATTTTCAGAACAGGATCTAAAAGGTCTTTTGAGAAATGTGCATATTTAATTAAAAACAAACAAACAAACAAATGTTCTGTTTTTTTCCCGATGGGAGACTTTGTTATAAGATTATATGAATTAGTGCAACTGTGAGAGTTAAGTGGAAAATGCCCTTTGCTAATGGGAACAGAGAGGTGAGCTGGAACACTGAAAGCACAGAGAATGCATGTGTACTGTAAAGAATTTCTAGTGTGAGCACTGAATAGATGCATTGATAATGTGAAAAGAGTGCACCTTATATCTCTTTATATTACATTGTAAAGAATCTGGTTTAGAAATATGCAGAGTTTTTTATTTTACTTTCTTTCCCTTTAACATAAAATGTTTCAGATGTACAGATTTTGGTAGCTAAACTATTAGACACTAAAGGTTCTGATTTAGTTTTTGTTTTTTTTTTTTTAAATGCTGTGTATTCACACCTGGCACAGACTAGATAGGTTTTTTAGAGCAAAATGTAGCTCATGAGTTTGTGACAGGGAGAATCCAAACAGGAAGAGCACCACTTGAGATATGAGTAACTTCTTTAAAACAATTACTTTGGTCTAGTAGCTGTTTATAAATGGAAGAGTAATAAATGTAAATGGTTTAGGTAAAGAAGAACTAAGCATAGTTTGCTACAGGATATCAGAGGTAAGTATTTATGCTGCAGTGCTTACATTCATCCAAAGCAGAGAAGCTGAGTGCTGCTGAGTAGCAGAGAAACTGCTTGCTGTAGCAGCTGGTGAGGCCCATCTTGGTGTGGGGTAATGTTAGAGATGGAGCATGTATGGTTATTCCCATGCACATTCTAGAGATTGCCATGCAGATTATGTTGTGGTGAAACAAACCAAGCACTCTGTAGGATGTTCAGATATTTATGTGGAGATTTCTAGGTATGGAGTTGCAAATTCATCTGGGGTTTTTTTTCTGATTTAGCCTGTACCCAGTCTTGGTAAGCCTGAGGCTCACGCTCTGAGTGGAGAGGAGCTGCTTGGTTGCATACAGTAACTTTCTAGCAATTAAAACCTTTCCTTAGCAGAGTTACAGAAGTGTTCATATCTGAGCTGCTTTTTTAATGTTCTGTGACTTCCTTTGGCTTCTTCACACACCAGCTGCATATACCTTTTGTAATACTATTTGAGGAGGAATTGGTGTCCTAAAGTCAGTGTCAAGCTATTTGGGCACTTAGACACACAGCATGCATTCTGCCCCCACCTCCCCCTTTGAGGTTTTGAAGTGTAAAAATAAACCACCACTTGTGAACAAGGCCAACAAATCATGCTTTCCAAAGCATATATTTAGAAATGCAACTATTTCTTTCATCTGTCCCAGTGACACCAGATGTGCTCCTGCTTTCTGCATTTACAGGTCACCTTCTCTCCTACCAGAGCAGCTCTACCTAGGCATGTGCGAACGCTGCTGATTATTGCGTTCCTTGTGTTTTTTCTGCTTTTTCAGTTATGAATTTAGGATTATCCCTCCCCCGTTTGGCTAGCTTTCAAATTTGTACTGATGTGATTCAATTTCTGGGGCAGATACGTGAAAATGGGGAAAGTTGTATCAGGCCTCCCCTATGACATGAGGAATGCCTGAGACATTTTAAGGTACAGAGCACTAAAATGGGAAATTATTTTTTTCTTTAGGGGGTTCTAGAGGACGAATTAGTGTTTGGGCTGTGTTCTTGGCATACTGAAAAGAAAAATAGTGCTGTCCCTGAATGTAAGATGAGCGTTTCTTGAAGGCGTTTGTGTAACATGAACTACAGTCTTGGGAAAATCAAAATCAGCAGAAAAATGGCCAATTGGTGCAGAACATCTTTGATCACTTCAGAAAGCTGGGTTTGGGCTTTTTCCTCCACAAACATTTACAGTCCTTTGGTAGTATCAATGCTTTTCATAAATAAAAAATTAGAAGCATTATTATATCTCTGCAGATGGATTAAAGTCTGAACCTTTTTATCTAATTTTAGATGGTTGGCTTGCTTTGCTATCATACAGGCTCTGGAGAAATTTAGGGTGAGACACTTAACTGTTGTGGATCTACGCTGAATATTTACATGAAGACACACTTACTTGCATTAAGGTAAAGGCAGTTTTGACAGATAACTTGAATTTCTGCCTTTTTAGTAAAGGTTGGTTTATGTTCTATGCGTTTTCTTTGTTCAAAAATCTAGATTTTGGAGCAGTTACTGAGGTGCAGCAAGAGATGTGAATTCTCTACAGCTGAAGACAGCAGCAGTGGAATAATCTAGATGAGAACCTCACAGTTTGGGTTTGTTTGTTTGTTTGTTTTTTCTTAATCAGTTGTTCAGTATCAAGAGATTTGTCAGATTACAAACTTGATATTAGTAGTCAAACCCTGAAAATTATCTTAGAGTTTAGTTTTTTAATAAGACTGTTGAGTTCATAAACTTCATTAAAACAACTCAGTGTTTGAAAATGTCTCTCTTTCTCATTGCTGCGTGAGCTGCTGCAAGACTGTCGGTGTACTGTTGGTTTATACTGCTGCTGCTGTAGCTGCTGTTCCTCAGTTTGTAAAAATCATAATGAAAATGCTAATTTAATTTTGTCCACATGTATGTTTCCCATGCAGGATGCAGAAGTCTTCAACAGTGGCATAATATTTTTACCTCCACCTGCTCCTCTCAGCACAGTTTTCATGCGTAAGCCTGTTCCCTTCACCACTTCTGATGGCTAACCTTGTGCAGGGATGTTTCACTCTGTAACTGTCATGGAGCTGGAAAGTTTTCTCTTTGTCATTATTTGAAGATGAAATGGTAGTTTCACAGGAATGTTTTAGTCTTACTTGCTTTTGGTTTTGTATTCTGTGCAGAGGTTTTTCCAAATGGCATTGCGACAATAAAATTGTCAGTTTGCTGATACCCAGAATTTTTTTTTTTTTTTTAAAAACCTGGAAAAAGAACAATGTGCATGTTATGCTAAGGGCAGTTTCTTGACCTCAGCTCTTCTGCTGGTTGCTGCCTGTTCTGTGTTATTGAACTGTAACTGATTCTGCTCTTCTACTATCAATAGTGACCTCTCTGCTTCTCAGAAGTTCATTAATGAGGCGTAGGTTGATCACTGTGTTGTTGCTTTCATAGTCCTCTCTTGAGCAACAAAAGCTCCTACTTGGCACTGCTGCTGCCCAGATACTGAGGCTGAGCAGCTTTTCAATACCTAAAATGCTTTGTGGAAGTGTCAAGTGAAAGACCCGGAGCATGCCATGCTGTAGGGCGAGGTTGTGTGTTAAGGCTGGGCCAGTGTCACAGGCTTATTGCAGCTGTGGGGTCTAGGTCCTGTTCCTGCCTTCCCTGTGCCTCCTGTTCTCTTGGTTTTCTCTTTTCTGCTGTCTTGTGCCCTGTGAGTAGGCAGTTTTATTCATTAAGGGAAAACATTGTTTCGTGTGCTTGTTTTCACTTGTTGACTTAGTGGCTTGTTGACTTGCTGACTTGCTGGCTTAGTGAGTTGAATTGGCTGAGTGCAGGTAGCAGGTCAGAGAGTGAGCGGTGCGGTTCTCATTTTTAGTAACAGTTCACTTGTAACATGCAACTCCATGCACAGCATTTTAATTTGGAGTGTATGTTTTGATAAGATGAGCTGAATTAATGCTGCACTCTGCATCCCACTCACTACTGCTCGAGTCCTGTGCACTTGTTGCTTTTCCACCACCAGTGCAAAAGCAACACTTTCTGAGAACTTTCCTTGTGGAAAGATAGGACAAGCACAGGGCAGGTAGGTTTTTGTGATGAGATGCATTGGAGGAGGTCAGTGCAGGACTGGGGCCATCTATTTCAACAGCAGTGAACTCTTACGCTTCCCTCTTCCTCCCTTTTTCTCCTGTGATGGTTGAACCCATCAAGAGGAACAAATGCTTCCAAGATAGTTTAGTTTCCACAAGATCTGTGAAAGGACAGAAAGAGAAGAGACCTCAGATGCCCCCATAAGATGGGAAGGGTTGAATATGAACTCTTGCTGTCATTAGAAGGCAAAGAATTCATTTAGAGAGGTTACAAATTCCAAAGTCTCCACTTACTCCTGAGAACTGGGGAACAGTACATTGTGATATGTCTGGAACTACTTGCTTTGTTTTCACTTGTGAACTGGAAATCTTCCTATGGCTGCTAGCCTTAAATAGAGGCCATTAGTTTTATTCCTCAAAACTTTGTTACGAGGTTGCCTGCAAGCAGCTTTGCAATCTTTAAGTTTGCTTCTTGGGTTTCTGAGGCTGGACGCAGGCCAGAGACTTTGGTGATTAGAACTTGTACATAGTGCCTGTAGAAAGATGAGCATGGAGAAAACTTAAGTGTAAGGTCGGTCTAACAGGGCTCAGAAGTATTTAATGAAAAGACTTATCAGAACAGGTTAATTCTGTTTGACAGACTGTTCTGAGTATAAAATTTAGCTGGCATGAGAAGAGGGAGGATGGAATTTATGCGTGCAATTTTGAATTTCCTGTGCCCAGGATTAGACTTCCAAGAAGTTGCCAAACCACTGTGCATCATATTTGAAAAGTCATGGCAGACTGGTGAAGTTCCTGCTGACTGGAGAAGGGCAAACATAACACCCATCTTCAAGAAGGGTAAAAAGAATGACCCTGGAAACTACAGACCAGTCAGCCTCACCTCTGTGCCTGGCAAGATCATGGAGCAGATCCTGCTGAAAGTCCTGCTAAGGCAAATGGAAAACAAAGCAGAGGTGATTGGTGGGAACCAGCATGGCTTCACCAAGGGCAGATCTTGCCTGACAAATTTAGTGGCTTTCTATGATGAAGTCACAGCGACAGTGGACAAGGGAAAGGCAGCTGATGTCATCTACCTGGACCTGAGTAAAGCATTTGACTCTGTCCCACATGACATCCTGGTCACCAAACTGGAAAAGCATGGACTTGATGGATGGACCACTCGCTGGATAAGGAATTGGCTGGATGGTCGAACCCAGAGAGTGGCGATCAACGGCACAATGTCCACCTGGAGACCAGTGACAAGTGGTGTCCCTCAGGGGTCAGTGCTGGGACCAGTGCTGTTTAACATCTTTGTCAGTGACATGGACAGAGGAATGGAGTGCACCCTCAGCAAGTTTGCAGATGACACCAAGCTGTGTGGCACAGTCGACTTGCTAGAGGGCAGGGATGCCATCCAGAGGGACCTGGACAGGCTGGAGAGTTGGGCCCAGGCCAACCTGATGAAATTCAATAAGGCCAAGTGTAAGGTCCTGCACCTGGGTAGGCACAATCCCAAGCACAAATACAGGCTGGGTGGTGAATGGCTGGAGAGCAGCCCTGAGGAAAAGGACCTTGGAGTCTGGGTTGATGAAAAGCTCAACATGAGCCTGCAGTGTGCACATGCAGCCCAGACAGCCAACCGAGTCCTAGGCTGCATCAAGAGAAGCGTGGCCAGCAGAGCAAGGGAGGTGATTCTGCCCCTTTACTCTGCTCTCGTCAGACCCCACCTGGAGTACTGTGTGCAGTTCTGGAACCCTCAGCACAGGAAGGACATGGAAGTGTTGGAGCGGGTCCAGAGGAGGGCCACAAAGATGATCAGAGGGCTGGAGCAGCTCTCCTATGAGGACAGGCTGAGGGAGTTGGGGCTCTTCAGCCTGGAGAAGAGAAGGCTTCGAGGGGACCTGATAGTAGCCTTCCAGTATCTGAAGGGGGCCTACAGGAAGGCTGGGGAAGGATTATTTACAAGGTCCTGCAATGACAGGACAAGGGGCAATGGGCTTAAACTGGCAGAGGGGAGATTTAGACTAGATGTTAGGAGGAAGTTCTTTACAGTAAGGGTGGTGAGGCACTGGAACAGGTTGCCCAGGGAGGTTGTGGATGCTCCCTCCCTGGATGTGTTCAAGGCCAGATTGGATGAGGCCTTGAGTAACCTGTACTAGTGGGAGGTGTCCCTGCCTATGGCAGGGGGTTGGAACTAGATGATCCTTGAGGTCCCTTCCAACCTTACTATTCTATGATTCTATGATTCTATGATTCTATGATCATCATCACTGGAGATAGAAATCGGTTTTTGTCCTGTTAGCCATGCTAAAAGGGTAAACTTTGGTGTTTCAGGAATGATTTAGTCAGATGTTTTCACCTGCTAGCACTACAGTGTTGAAAACAGAGAAGCTCAGAGGCTGGAGATAAACCTTCTGTTTTTTATTACAGCTCATTTTCACCATAAAATCTGCATCTCTTGGGTTGCTGATAACTTACGTTTTCTGGCATTTTAGTTTATATTCCCAGAACTATGGGGAAAGAACTGTCTACTCATTACCTGCACAGAGAATATTACCATGGGCAAACTCTGGAAGAGAATTGGATATAAAATTTAAAGCATGACGCTAGAACTCAATTCTGGCCACTGTGTGTAAAATGAATCATAGAATCATAGAATGGTAAGGTTGGAAGGGACCTCAAAGATCATCTAGTTCCAACCCCCTGCCATAGGCAGGGACACCTCCCACTAGTACAGCTCACTCAAGGCCTCCTCCAACCTGGCCTTGAACACCTCCAGGGAGGGAGCAGCCACAACCTCCCTGGGCAACCTGTTCCAGTGCCTCACCACCCTCACTGGAAAGAACTTCCTCCTGACATCCAGTCTAAATATTCCCTCTGTCAGTTTAAACCCATTGCCCCTTGTCCTGTCATTGCAAGACCTTGTAAATAATCCCTCCCCAGCCTTCCTGTAGGCCCCCTTCAGATACTGGAAGGCCACTCTAAGGTCTCCTGGAAGCCTTCTCTTCTCCAGNAGAGCAGAGTAAAGGGGCAGAATCACCTCCCTTGCCCTGCTGGCCACACTGCTCTTGATGCAACCCAGCACTTGGTTGCTGTCTGGGCTGCATGTGCACACTGCAGGCTCATGTTGAGCTCTTCATCTCCCCAGACCCCCAGGTCCTTTTCCTCAGGGCTGCTCTCCAGCCATTCACCACCCAGCCTGTATTTGTGCTTGGGATTGTGCCTCCCCAGGTGCAGGACCTTACACTTGGCCTTGTTGAATGTCATGAGGTTGGCCTGGGCCCACCTCTCCAGCCTGTCCAGTTCCCTCTGGATGGATCCCTGCCCTCTAGCAAGTCGACTGTGCCACACAGCTTGGTGTCATCTGCAAACTTGCTGAGGGTGCACTGATTCCTCTGTCCATGTCACTGACAAAGATGTTAAACAGCACTGGTCCCAGCACTGACCCCTGAGGGACACCACTTGACACTGGTTTCCAGGGTTTTGAGGGTCTGTAGATTCTCATCTTATCTATAGAGCATAACTATACTAGATATATTTAAAAAAAAAAAACAAACCTACAGTAAACCCTGATTTCTAGGCAGTTAAGTTTCACTAGAGGTGCTCATCTTTTATGCCAGCCTGTAGGAAGTCCTCACTATGATGTGGAGTAGAAATTTGATGTTACAAAGAGTCCATTTTTGTCAAATCCAGAAGATTTTAAAGAGTTATTAGTGAATGATTTAATATTACTGAGTTTTCAAGAGATGCAATGGATCAATTTCAAGATTTTTTCCTAGCTAGTTATTTATAGCATGTTAGTTATGCAAGAAGTGCCAAATTCTCACCCTTTGGTCCTAAACTCTAATTTGAATCAAAGATTGGTGACTCTCTTCCCTGGGATATAAATTGTCCAATCTGGAGTTAAATGAGGACCAGCTATTTTGCTCCATCATCTGAACGTTTGGATTGAAGGGAATGTGTGGCTTAGGCTGCCTGCTGTCCTTGGGGAGGCAAGAGGCAAGTGAGACCTCCTGCAGCACAGCAAGAGGTGCAGTGT
The DNA here is from genome assembly GCA_013396675.1 of Eubucco bourcierii. NCBI lineage: Eukaryota > Metazoa > Chordata > Aves > Piciformes > Ramphastidae > Eubucco > Eubucco bourcierii. The sequence continues at coordinate 78,075 of VWZE01001595.1, read as the reverse complement.
GGCACCCTGCATGGCACCAGTGTCTGGGCAAAGATCTCCCAGCATGGGATGCTAACAAAGAGGAAAGGTGCACCAACCAGCTGTAGAGGTGTAGGGGTTCCTGAATGCTGCAAACCACGGAGGTGGAGGGCACTAAGGCTGTGGTTAACCCAGGTTCATGGGTTTGGTTATAGACAGTTTAGAGATTCTCTTGTGTGTGTGGCTGTGGCTGCTGTTAGGGGTAACCTGCCTGGCTGTTTTAAGGTACACGGTGATAAAAGGAAAATCTCTTAATTTCCTTCAGGTTATAAACCAGTTACACAACAGATGACAAAAGATTTCTCATTTTAATAAAAGTCAAACAGAGACTGAACTACACTGCAGTGTCCTCAGGACATTCATAAAGTTCTGGAATTCTTTCAGCTGAACAAATGGGAATGTATAAATATTTATTGAAATTAGCTTAGTTGAAAATGTCATCTGTGCAGCTGGAGGTGAATATAAAGGAGAAACTGGAGAGGTGGGGCAGGGGAACAGCTTGCTACAGATAGGTTGTCCAGTTTGCTATATATTTCTGATTTATGACTAGCTGATTTAATTTTGGTCCATGCCAACTGCTTCTGCAGCACAGCTTCTGTATGCACTGTTCAGAAAGAACATGCAGGAGACAATGAGTCAGGAAGTGTTCCAGTAAGAATCAGACCTTTTGCAGCCCCGTTGCTTAAGTGAAAGGATGTTAGGGGGAGAATCTTGGAGAATTTGGTCTGTATCACTGAGAGAAGGAAGAAATCATTTAACTAGTCAGGATTTGGGTTGTCTAAACAGTACACCTAAAAATCATAAGTACTAAATATAAAATATTAAACTAATTCTCATTGTTTAAATTGGGGAATTTAAATATTTTTCTCATTGTTTAAATTGGGGAGTTTTTAATCTTTTTGCATTGCTCACAGCAGAGTTTGAGGTCAATACAGCCACCTTATTTATATCTGAAGGGTGACTGGATTGTAGTTTGTAAATACCTGCACAAGAAAAGATGCATTCTTCTCTGCTCTGTCAAAGCAAACAAGATGTAATGTTTAAAGTGAAGCTGGCTTAGAAGTAAATGTTGAGGGGGGTTTAATTTTATTTTTGAACAGTGAGTTTTCCTTCTTGAGGAAAGTCTTATTTTTTTGATGTATATGATCTAATATACTTAAACCAAGCCTAAATTAGACCAGCATGATGTAAAATAGAGGGTGGAAAATGTACACTGAACAAATTTGTGAAGGGCTGTATCTGTGCAGCTGTAGAATGTTCCTCTTTCACACACTTAGTGTGACTCTTGTCGCTTTTGGTTTTGCACAAAGATAAGATGACAAGACCATGCAGAGCTGTGGTGGGTTGAAATTACTAGGCTAGAGTGTTAGTTTTAAAACCGCCACGAGAGCGTGAACCAGTTTGTAGTACTTTACATTGGATGCGTAAATGATTTTTTAAAAAAAGGCAAGCAACCCCCCCCCCAAAGGAACCAACAATCCAAAACAAAACCAGCAAAACCCACAAAATGCAAACCGAACAAATCCAAACTTTATGTGAATAAAAAGTTGGCTGCAGAAATATTTTCCGAGTAAACTTAATAAATATTCATTGATATTGAGTTACTTGAAGTGATAACTTGACTGCCGGGTCTGAAACTTGTTCCGGGAGGATAGAATATTGCAGCTGTGCTGAACCAGATTGATTTCAGATGGGTTCTGCATGGCTGCTTGAGTCCACCTGCACAGAATAAATACATATATCACTCCAGTTCTGAAAAACAAGATTCCATTTTGCAACATGTAGGTCGAATTAGAGAGCTGCTCAGACCCATGTTTTCCTAGATAGAGGCAGAGCAGTGTAGGGAATCCACCGTTTCTACCAGTGCTCTTCCATTCACTGATTCAGAGAAACATAACCACTGTGTAACAGCAGGGAGGGTGCAGAATCCAATTACAGCTTTTAATGTTTGGCTTTACTGATTAGTTTTGCCATTTCAGATGTTATACTTGCAATTCATGTTTGCTTCTCTTATTGGTTCCTTGGCTAAAATTAAATCGTGTAAGAGCTGGTGATGGCTTTTTAGCTTTTTTACAAAATTTCATATTCGTCTTCAAGTGAAATGGCAAGAGGGATTTAATTTGAACCTCACAGTTATTTTAATGATTTTTTTTTCATTGCTATAACTTGTGTTTGCTCCCTGTAGTCTCTGTCCTTTATTGAATTAGTGCTCCAGTAGAATATTGCGTGTAGGGGGTGTGTGTTACTGTTTCATGAACTACCATATCTCACTCTGCTGTTGTTACTCTTCACTTAATGTAGCCTAATTGATGCTGTTACAGAGCACTCAAAAAATAAACATTTCTGTTTTAGCTGGGCAAAGGTCATCTCATCTTTAGTGAGTGTGTAAAGCCAAATAAGTATTTGATCCATAGTTTTTTAGTTTTATGGATCCATAGTTTCATTTGCTACTGGAATGGGCTGCCCAGGTTGGTGGTGGAGTCGCCGTCCCTGGAGGTGTTCAAGGCGGGTTTGGACGTGGCACTTGGTGCCATGGTCTGGTCTTGAGGTCTGTGGTAACGGGTTGGACTTGATGAGCTTTGAGGTCTCTTCCAGCCTTGGTGATACTGTGATAAGGAATAGAAGCAGAAGTCCTTATGCCGCTTAAGAACTCTAGGATTAGGTCTAAAGAATAACTGCAAGAGTTTTATGCTGCGAGGTGCATCAGAGGTATAAACTGTTTCATTTCATATTGTGCTTCAAAAGTTACAAGTCTGTTGTTTTAAGCTCATCGGGTTTCAACTTTTCATTTATTTCACCAATTAAGTAACAATATTTGCAGAATGTGGCTTTAAGTGCTTCCTCTGGAATGCTGTAGGGAAAAAATGGCTTCTCCTTCCTCACTGATGAAATACTGACTATTCTCTAATATTTTACTGGCTGCTTAAATTCTACTTTTAACACATTATTTCTATATGAAAAGTCACAGTAATATTTTAATACCAATGACCAGAGTCACTGTCAGCTTGTGAAATGATTCCTCTGACTTATCCCATGTGATTTGGTTGCCGCATCTCGTGCACGACAGCAGGGTGTGGGTGGCAGCAGTGTCTTGTACTGGGGTTCACTCCCTGCTCCCCTCATGCTGCCACCCAGCCCTGCAAAACTCTGTAGCTTGGAGAAGTGAGCAGGGAAGAGCAGAGCCTCCTTGCTATCAATGTTACTCTTCACTTTGAGGCTGGAAGGGGCTTACCAGCTTTTTCTGTAGAGGCAGCTTGGCTGTTAATATTCCTGTAGAAAATATGTGAGCAGTAGAGAAATCCTTCTGATAAGGGCTGTAAGGACTGCTTACTCATTCCGCACCTTCTCCCCACTGTACTATTTTCTTCCTTTTTTAAAAATACACACACCAGATGGATTTGTGTTTGATCCACTGAGAGTAAAAGTGTGCGCTGTAGTGTTGGATCCATGCCATTCAGAAAATAAAGGTTCCAACACAACCTTTTGTCAGTACTGTCCATTGTGGAGGGAGCAGTGTGTGCCTGAGCTAGGTGCAGCCCTCCAGCAGCTCAAACCTACCACCTCCCCTATAGAGGTGGCCCATATATACCCTGTGAATGGTGGGAAAGAAAGGCTGCAAGGATGTGAGAGATGCTGGGTAAAGAAAACAGTGAAAGAACGAAGTCACCAAATGCTCCTGTGACTCAGGATCACTCCTCTACCTGCTCTGATCCTCCCTTGGGAAAAGTGGGGAAGCTTCGAGACATTCTTTGACATCATGGAATCACTGGGCAGCATTATGAAGTCTGTGCTCCACTAAGTCTGCCATCCACACTGCGCTTGTTCAGTGGTCTTTGTGGTTATGTTGAGCAGATGTGTGTATTTATACCACCTGGAGCTGCACCACTGCTTGTGTTACCCTTCATACAATGTTGTGTCTATAGAGCACAGAAGTTATAAAAAAGTCCTTCTAGAACTTCGTTCAGTTTTGCATGCCACAGTATATGAGAAATACTGAGGTGTTGGAGGGGGTCCAGAGAAGGACAACAAAGGTGGTCTGCAGAATAAGCCTTATGAGGAGCAGCTGAGGGAGCTGGGATAGTTTAGTCTGCAAAAAAAGGAGGCTGTCTACAACTACTTGAGAAGAGGTTGTAGAGACGTTGGTATTGGTTTCTTCTCTCAAGTCACAACTGGCAGGATGAGGAAATGGCATCAAGTTATTTGAGGAGGGGTTTAAGTTAGATATTAGAAAAAAAACTTGTGTACTGAGAGGGTTCTCAAAGACTGGGATAGGCTGCCCACAGAACTAGCTGGAATGCCATCCCAGGATGTATTTAAAAGCTGTCTAGATGTGGTGCCCAAAGATACAGTGTAGTAGGGGTCCCGCTAGAGTTAGGTAATAGTTGGACTTGATGATCTTAAAGGCCTTTTCCAACCACAGTGATTCTGTGTACGTGATAAACATTATGGGGCTCTTGAGTTCCTGCGTATGTTGCCAGCCAGCTGCTGAGTTGAGTGTCTGTTGTGAGAGCAGGGGGAGAGGCAGTCTCAGCTCTCGGTTCTCACCGAGCAAATGCAGGGATCGGGCGATGAGCTGTGGCAGTGGAGCTTGGCTTGAACTTTTGCTTTGCTTGTCCCTAGCAGAAGCTCGTGTTAACCAGCCGCTCGGGCTTGCAAGCAGTGCCCCTTGCCAAGGGCCGGGGGAACAGGGCTGTGCAGCGCTAAGCACTTCGCAAGCTCTTTTCATCAACCCGTCAGCTCAAGAGGGCTAAGAGACAGCTGGGAGACTGCAAAGTGACGGCGCCGTTGTAGGGGTTATAGTGTCTGGAACCGCAGGCTGAGTTTGGGTGTGATGGTTTTGGAGAAGTTATGAAATGACGTTCGATAAATTCGATCCTTTGGAAATACCAAGCTAACGGGAACAAGAACCAGAGCCGCGGTTTTATCCATTCCAAGTCTTTCATGGGTTTCCATCTAACTAAATTTCCTGCTTCCTGTTAGCGGCGCCCCATCACTGTCCGAGGCATCACTGGTGGCGGAGCCTGCGCCCCTGGAGCAGGGCTAACGGACATCCCCCCCTGCAACAATGGAGCAATTTCTAACAGCGCCCAGCACACACTGGCGCTCCGCCCCGAGCGGGACGGTCACTCCGGACATACGGGAAGGAAGCGCTGTTGACCAACACAGGGCGGCAAGGCACAAGCAGGATCAGCTACACCGCCTCGGGGTGCACCGGGTGCGACCCGGAGCGGAGACGGGAGGCGGACTGCGGTCAAAGCGACGGCGGCGACCGCCAAGGCGGGGCGCGGGGCGGGGCGCCGCCATTTCGGGCCGCACCTCCGCAACGGTTCTCTGCGCCGTAGCGGCGGCAGGCCAGGTTCTCCCCGCTGCGACGCGGAGCGGGGGCGTCATGCGTGCTGGCGGAGCGGCGCAGCAGAGAAGCCTGCACGCCCTTCCCGCCGCCCCTTGCTCCCGCCTCCGCGCTGCGGGGCGGAGCGCGGCACCGCCTCGCTCCGGCGGCCGCTGCGAACTGGGCTGCTGCGGCGCCCGCGGCTGCTCGGTGATGGCGACGCGGAAGAAGCGCGGGCGGACGCGCGGTTACTAAGTAGGGCAGCGGAGGGGTGGGGNCGGGGCGCCAGGGCGCTGAGCAACAGTTGGCCCCGTCGCTGCCCAGCATGAAAGTGTGCCGGCGGAAGGCGCTGGCGCTGTGCCTGGGATACGCGGTCTTGCTGGTCCTCGCCGCCCTGAACCTGCTGGAATACAAGTGGCGGCGGGGGCCGCGGCGCTGAGGGGGGGCCCCGACGGCCCCCAGAC
>VWZE01001595.1:9372-72214 GCA_013396675.1 Eubucco bourcierii | reverse complement strand
CGGGAGCCGTGGTCCGGCGGGCGCCCGGCGGCAGCTGGTGTATGTCTTCACTACCTGGCGCTCGGGATCATCCTTCTTTGGGGAGCTCTTCAATCAGAACCCCGAGGTCTTCTTTCTCTACGAGCCGGTGTGGCACGTCTGGCAGAAGCTGTACCCCGGGGACGCGGTCTCGCTGCAGGGGGCGGCCCGCGATATGCTGAGCTCCCTGTATCGCTGCGATCTCTCCGTCTTCCAGCTCTACAGTACGGCTGGCGCCGGCAAGAACCTCACCACGATGGGTATCTTCGGGGCGGCCACCAACAAGGTCATCTGCTCCTCGCCCCTCTGCCCGGCCTACCGCAAGGAGGTGGTGGGTATGGTGGATGATCGGGTGTGCAAAAAATGTCCCCCGCAGCACCTCAGCCGCTTCCAGGAGGAATGCCACAAGTATCATACACTGGTCATCAAGGGTGTCCGTGTCTTCGACTTGGCTGTTCTTGCCCCGCTTATGAGGGATCCAACTTTAGACCTCAAAGTCATTCACCTGGTGCGAGATCCGCGGGCCGTTGCTAGCTCCCGCATCAAGTCCCGGCATGGACTCATCCGGGAGAGCCTGCAGGTGGTGAGGAGCCGGGACCCCCGTATCCACCGCATGCCGTTCCTTGATGCGGGCCACAAACTGGGTGTAAAGAAGGAGGGAGGAGGGGGCTCAGACTACCATGCCCTGGGTGCCATGGAGGTCATCTGCAGCAGCATGGCCAAGACCCTGCAGACTGCTTTGCACCCCCCTGACTGGCTCCAGGGCAACTACATGGTCGTGCGCTATGAGGACCTGGTGGTGGAACCTGTCAAGACCCTGCGGCAGGTGTATGGGTTTGTCAACCTGACGGTCAGCCCAGAGATGGAGAAGTTTGCCCTCAACATGACCAGTGGCCCTGGCTACTCCTCCAAACCTTTCGTGGTGTCAGCAAGGAATGCAACTCAGGCACTGAGTGCCTGGAGGACTGCGCTCAGCTACCAGCAGATCAAGCAGGTTGAGGAGTACTGCCAGCAACCCATGGTCCTGCTAGGCTACGAGAAGGTCAGCAGCCCTGAAGAGGTGAAGGACCTCAGCAGAACATTGCTTAGGAAACCACGGCTATGACGGGGCAGCTGGTGCCTACTGACCATTCTCAGTAGTGGCTGAGCCTTGCCAGGGAGAGGAGCCACTCCTGCTGGCTTGAGGGACAGATTTGGGAAAAACAGCCTGGTTTCCAGTTTGCTCCAAAGACTGCTGAAGGGTAACATACAGTGCTGTGATCGTTTCTTTTTATTCGTTCCCCCACCACCTTGCATTGGGTTAGATGCGATAAAAAACATAATTCAGTGGAACTAAAATACGTGTAAAGCCCCGTTCTCTAAAGTATCAGGCAGTGGTTCTGTACCAAAATACTGTTTATGGATTTCTTGTGGATTTGCAGACAGTAACAAAAACTCTTGCACAATTCCTAACACATCTTTATCTCTCTTGATGTGGAGGGGATGCCCTTGGAAAGCATAATGCTGAAAATCAGACTTTTGTATGAAAGCAAATGTTCAGACAAGATAGTAATAAAACAATAAATGATATTCATTTTTATAATTACCTCAATTGTTTGGGAATTAACAGTGTTTCTTATGTACAGCTGGAGGGAATGCTTGCTTAAAATAGCAACGTGGACTTTTTAAAGGGTATGGGTGGAGGGCCGGAGTGCAACATTTGACGTATTCGAAGATTATGAGCTGCTCTCACAGAAACAAGTGCAGGTCTCAGAAATGTAGTGCAGGTTTTATGACTACGGCAAAGCAGATTTCTGTTTCACTAATGTCTTTCATGTTGTATTTAAGAAGTCTTTCATGTGCTGCTGTATTAGTGTCTTAAGAGTTATAAAATGTTTTAACATCGCAGCAGTATTTATTTTTGTCTTGACATGTATGTCCAGGAGTTGCTGTCAAATAGAAGTGGATCTACAGTATGACAAGAAGTGCAAGGATTTAAAATGTCATTTATCATACTGGAAATTTTAGCATGTGTGAAAACAAAAAAATAAAGTTATATATATATTCTATATATTCTATAGTGCTAACAATACATAAGATATGTAAGAGATTTCTTGACGGTGATTGGTAACAAGCATAAGAGGGAAGCATAGAAAAATGATTTATTTTTCCCCTTTGTCTAAGTATTGGAGGGTATATTTATGTACAGGGAGGGAGGAAATGTACAGCTGTGTGTTCATAGCTATAATGAAGCTTTTACAGAGTCAATCTATCATTTGATTTCAGAGCACTGGTTAGATACTTGTTTCTTCTGAATTGTCATGCTCTACAATGGAGCCAGATGGTGGTCTGGCTCTTTCTGGGAGCTTTGCCTAGAGACTCTGTCCCATTGTTAAAACTTGACAAAAAAAGAAAAAAAAAAGAAGAAAAAAAAAAAAAAGGTTTTACTACTTCTGCTTTTATAATTTCCTGGAAAAAAAAAGTCCTGGTTTATTAAAGGTTAAGTGGTATGCTGCATGAGAAATGCAGACACCTCAAGTAGTTTTAATCTTGGTGGTGGTCTGTGATGCTTTTTTGAAGGCTCATTTTGGAACTGAGTTTTTAAACAAAAGTGGTTTTGCCAAACTGGTCTCTTAGAAGATTATAGACTTTTCTACAGGAAGTGTGTTTTACATTGCCTATTTGGGTGTTGTGCCTTCAGAAAATGTGAAGAGTCCAAGTAGGTAAAACAGAAGTCGATTTGTGAAAATAAATTGATGCAAACAGGATGCTACTAAGTGTGTGTGTGTGTGTGTGTGTGTGTGTGTGTGTATGTGTGAACTTTTTGGTGATGTTATGTCAGTTCCTTGTATTAGTACTTTAAGTTAAGCGGGTGATAAATGGCTACTATGTTCTTTGAGTTCTTGATGAAATTTTGGCATTAGATATTGAACCTACTCTGAAAAGGAAACAATAAACTAGTTAAAAGATGATCGCATAATGTTGCCTGTACACTTGCCGAATGACTGCATTCACACGTCCGTTACCTCAGTTCATCTTTACCATCGGTACAAATAACATATATGTGTGGGAGATCTTATAACTGATATTCCCACATTCCTGATAGTGTTAAAATGCGGGATTTAAAATGCAAGTTAAGGTACCTCCGAAATGAGGTGTTTGTTACCACTGCAGAGTGGATTTTGACATCTGGGTTTGGGCCCTACCCTGTTTTTTTTTTTTTTTTTTTTTTTTTTCCCTTGCTTTCAGTCAGTGCGTCCTGGGGCAGTTCTGGAAAATTTGATCTGCTTACAGAGCATGTCACTTGCATTACAGTCATCCACTGCCTCATCGGGCACCCGCGCTCCCCAGCGCGCAGTGCTGCCTGGCTTCCTGCTAGCAGCCGCACATGGTGCGTAGCAGCTGTGCTCTCGGCGGAGCGGCCGGGGAGCCGCAGAGCCTCTCTGCAGAGCTGTGCGCTTCCCGCAGGTTCGCGGGCCCCGCTGCCCCTCTGGACTGGGACGCTGCGCTGCTGCTGCTGCTGGCGTCTGGATGAAATGTCGCTGCAGCTTCTTAGTGGGGCTGTCTCGTGACAGCACGTTAGAGCATCATCTGTTTTGATCTGGGGGGCTGAAGCACTGTCTCATTCGTGTGTGCAGAATTCCACGGTCTCTTCTGGGAAAGTTTTCTGGGTAAGGAAAGTCAAAAAGAACTAATTGCCTGGTGATAGATGAGACCAATTGACTTAGCTTCCAAAAATCTAATTTAGATTCTAATTATATTTAGAAGCTCATCCTGTCGTTGCTGCTCTTCTAATAATGCTGCCTTGCAAGCATCTGCTTCACTTTACTGATAGGAATGGCGTGCCAGCAGAGTTACAGCGTCTGAACCGGGGCCATAATTTGAGCTCCACCTACAACATTGCAGCAAGGAATTACCCAACGTACTGTACCTGGGCATGTCTTGGTGAACAGAAGAAGTAATGCAAAGAAAATAAAGGACTGTGATTTCATTCAGGTGAAGTTTCAGGAGAAGTGAATGAGATTTTGCTTCTGTAAAATGTAGGTGGCCTAAGCCCTGTGTTTAATGCTGCTCCATTAAAAGAAACTAAGTGCATGGCAGTTAAAGGAGGGCATTTTTAGTCCTTTCTTATATTCAGAAAAGAGGGTTGGAGGGATTTTAAAAAGCCAAAATTAAGTTTTGAAAGTGTGGAAAATTAGAAAAATAGAATATCAGAAAGATTATGAACATGGTTATGAAAGACCTCTGCCTGTTGTGAGGAGGAATATCTAGCTAAGGTCAGAACGTTTAAATATAACTTGACTGTTATGCTTAAATCTACTGCCTAGGTTTATTTTCTGTCTGATTTAATAATTACAGTGTGTTTCTTCAGCTGAAGCTAATGGTTGTATTAGCAACAAACCGACAGCATACACAAGATGCACCAAGTTGCACTGAACTGGGGGGGAGGCTCTTGAAGACGAAGTCATGTCAATGGAACAGAAAAGCCAACGTGCAACTGCACATGTTGTTTTCTGCTGTGAACAAACCCAGAAAACTCTGCAAGTACTGTAAATGGTAATCATCACTGAGTGCATCAAAACACAGGAAAACCCATCTGTCCTCCCCTGAATGAACTTAAAATATAAAGTGTGTAAAAATGTGCATGCAAGTGGCTGTAGCTGACCTAAATTCTGATAATGAAAAAAAAAAAAAAAGCTTGGATAAAATGTATTTCAGTCTTTCTAATAAAAGGAGGAAGTTCTTCATTTTCCCAATCACTCTGCAAAACTTTTTCAGGTGCGAAGCTTCATGCTTGACTTGGGAAAGGAACATAACTGACTTAATGTAAACTCAACCCCCCTGTTTTTCAGTTATGAGTTGAACTGAGCTCCCTAGAGAGGAAATACTGGTGATTACAATAAATTCTTAGAAGTTTTTTATCCTGCAAACTATGAGGAGCGGGGTTATTCTTGATTTCCCTCTTTGTTTTTGATTTCTGGGATGTGTTTTAACTGTCCTTGGAAATGAGGGGTGTTTAACATGAGCTTTTGTGTACTGCATGGAGTAGTCTTAGAATCTGTTTTTCAGGTTTGGTCCTGTCCATCCCTTCAAGTATGGTCAGGGTCTCTTTGGAGTGGTGAATGTCAGTTGTGTCAAGCTGTGTGGGACTGCTTAACGTGAACAGACTGAACATCTGCTTGTGTTACTTAATCAAATGGATCAAAAATGTTTGTGTTCTAGTGATGTTTCAATTAAGCATGTTGTGCCAGGGTTACTCTGCTGGAATTATGCATATGAATAAGGCAAGCTGATTTAGTTTGTGGAGGCTGCATGAGGCTGCTTGCTATTGATGTATTCAACTTTGATGGTTTATGCTTTCTGCTAGTTACCCTGGCGCTCACTGGATGTGGTTTACCTTTTGTATCCTGAGTAGGATCTTATGAAAATGTGAACATTCTAAAATAAAAAAAAAACAACAAAAAAAAACAAAAACCAAACAAACAAACCATATATAAAGACTTTTCAGCAATATTTATTGTATTGCACACATTGAAAGAAAAATAATAATAAAAAAATCTCAATTGTTTAGATTGACTGATATTGAATGAGTTGTGTGTTTAAATAAGAGCTTTTGGGTGTCATGACATCCATAATTCTTCACTTAAGGTTTTCAAGAATACCTTCATGTGTCATTTTTGTTGGAGTTGTAATATGCAGGAGTCAGTGGAAGTTAAATTTCAGGGTGCCTCTGAAAATCATGGCCTTGTAAATTCATATCAGAAGTGGTCTTAGGAGGGTTTTGGTCCAAACCCCTGGTCAAAGCAGGGTCAAAATAGATTGTTCCAGGTCTTGTTCTGATGGGTCTTGGCAAGCTCCCACAACATAGACTGCACAATTTCTCTGAGCAACCTGTTGCACTGTCTGATGGTCCTTGTGGTGAACCATGGCACTTCAGCACAACTGGCCCCAAATCACTAATTGTGTTATGTAAGTTTCCTGACCCTTAGTTTTAGGTATCCTAGCTTTGTTGGTTGAATGATGACCTGTTTCATTCCTCAGCACACCCTTAGACTTGCTTGCCCTCTCTTCCCCCAAGTAACAAGCAACAGAGGTCAAGAGGAAATGGCCTCAGGTTGCACGAGGGGAGGTTTAGGTTGGCCGTTAGGAAAACTTTATTCACCAAAAGAATTATCGAGCATTAAAACACACTGCTCATGGAAGTGGTTGAGTCACCACCATCCCTGGAGGTATTTAAAAGATGTTTAAATGTTATGCTTAGGGAAATGATTTAGTGGGTCTTGGCTTAGCTAGGTTTACAGTTGGACTCTTTTCCAGTCTAAATGATTCTGAAAGATCTAAATGATCTTTTCCAAGCTACATGGTTCTGTGATGTTTTGGGTACATCAGACCCTGCTATACTGGGGTGGTTGGAGTCATCTGGGATTTTTCAACTCATAAAACAGTGAAAAAGATCTGACTACCAGAGCAGAGCTTGGTGTTTCAGCTTGTTGATCTCCATGATGTTATGTACTTTTCACCTGCTTTGCTTACTCTGTCTCTAGCTGAAAACATCAGAGGTAGTAGAGGCAAAGTGTACCTGTCATTGTAACAAAAAGAGATTTTGTTACAATGGTAAAGAGCAAGTGGTGGCAAACAGTAATCTGTGCTTCTCTGCTCTGCTGCGGTAATGAGCATGAAAATCAGGTTTGAGACCCCACCTGGAGTACTGCATCCAGTTCTGGAGCCCCTATTACAAGAGGGATGTGGACATGCTGGAGAGTGTCCAGAGAAGGGCCACGAGGATGCTCAGAGGGCTGGAGCACCTCTGCTATGAGGACAGACTGAAAGAGCTGGGGCTGTTCAGTCTGGAGAAGAGAAGGCTCCAAGGTGACCTTATTGTGGCCTTCCAGTATCTGAGGAGGGGCCTACAAAAAAAGCTGGGAAGGGACTTTTTAAGCTATCAGGTAGTCACAGGACTAAGGGGAATGGAACAAACTGGAGGTGGGGAGATTCAGACTGGATGTGAGGAGGAAGTTCTTCACCATGAGAGTGGTGAGACCCTGGAATGGGTTGCCCAGGGAGGTGGTTGAGGCCCGATCTCTGGAGGTATTTAAGGCCAGGCTGGATGAGGCTCTAGCCAGCCTGATCTACGGTAGGGTGTCCCTGCCTACGACAGGGGAGGTTGGAATTAGATGATCCTTGTGGTCCCTTCCAACCCTGACTGACTCAATGGTTCTATGATTTTATGAAGCAGCCATTGCTAAAGGTATCTCTCTGTAAGAATTTAACATCTTGTCTCTAATGGCATGCTCTTTCATGCTGAGCAGAGGTAAAAATCTACTGTATAAAAGTGTAATGTGGCTGCTGCTTAGAGGACACTTTTTGTGCTGTTTGAATCTGGGAGACCTCACTGCAGAGCACTAATTATGCACCCATGAGTCTCCTCCATTTTATTTTGCTTTACATAGAAAATGTGGTGTCTGATACCACACAAGGACATAACCGTGGCCTCTCAGTGCTACCAGTGCTGATTGGGAATGCTGACACCTGATGTAGAAAAGGGACACCTGGAGGTTGTTAAGGGGGTGTGTTGCCAAAACAGTTTGTCGCCTTAGACAAGTAACAGTTTCTTGGGAGAAGGGGATAAGAACAAGTAAGTCTTCCCTGCCTTCCTGGATTGCATGGGGCTGAGCTACCATATCCTTATTTTATTTCCATTTCTGTCAGTCCTGGTGCCTGCTGGTGGGCACTGGCCTGGTCCAGCTGGCTCCTGGCACCCTGTGTTTCAGGGTCTGCTATGTGCATTCAGCCCCATGGAAGCAGGTGCGGTTACCTGAGGGTGGGTTTCAGGAAGAATAAATGCAGGATGGCAGTGGCTTGTCTGTGGTATCTTTGGGAGGAAAGACTGCTGCAGATCTCAGGTATTGTGGCTGCTTTGCTGTAGGCCCAGGACTGCTATGAGTCTTGAGGAGAGAAACTGAGCACAAGCACCTATTAGTCTTGAGGTTGTGGCTCAGGCCCTGTTGTGAGGGAATTTGGCTCCTGTCTGGGTCCTGGCATGCTGTCACATCACTGTGGGCTGAATGGTACTCCCATATCCTTCTGTCAGGCGCTACAGGTATGCTCTGCTGTTGGACTCTGGATGCCTGAGGACACCTGCTTACATCCATTTGTTCAGGACATGTAGCAGCTCAAGTAAATCTTCTACAGGTAAGGAGAGTCTTTACAGTTGAGGATACCTCACACGCCTAAGTGTTGACTGAGGGAAATGTGTATGCATTTTGTTGCCATTTTAAATCTTGTTGGAGACCAGTGTGGAATCCTTTAAAATATCTAGTGGCAGTCCTGGTGTTGTAGATAGCTTACAGAAACCATCTGTGTCTCTTTCTACTTCTTCTTCCTGAAATAGTCACAACTAGGCCTCAAGTCTTACCTCTTGCACAGGTGTGCTCTCATTTCTGTCTTGTTCAGAACCTGTAGGTGATCAGGCTCCCTGTTGCTAAATTATTCCTTTCATAATGAATAATTTGGGTAAGTGCTTTTTACTCTGAATGGCAACCAGCTGTTTATCTTTGTCACTTCTACCAGAATATGGAATTATTTTAAAGTTTAACACTTGACAATTGCTGACTTTCACTGTGGCACAGCCTGTAAATTGTACTTCGATTTCCCTAAATCATATCAAGAAATGGATGGACATTTTTCTCACTGCAGCCTTCGTACCTGTCCTGGGTTAACACAGCCTACTCTCACAAGACCAAATCTCTTCCCATACTGGCAATATCTTTGTACAATGTCTAGTAATGGTCCCTCATTTTGTATTATGAATGTCTGCATAGAAGATGATGAGAAAATGTATGAGTGTGTGGGCTCACAGAAGTCTCACTGCTCTGAACACTCTGAATGTGTTTCTATAATGTATAACTCCTGGCTGAAACAATAAATTAGTCATAAATTGTTTTCACACATTAACCTTAGGTTTTCTTGATTTAAGTGTAGAGGCTACATTTAATGGCCTTCTGAGCAGCTGCTGAATTTGTCCCTGTAGGGAGGCAAAATGGAAAAAAAAATGAACAATCTAAACTTAATTTTAGAGGAGGAAGAGACAACTACATAGGTAAATGGTGCATTTAGATGTTTTTTTAATTGCTATTGGTTAAAAAACTCCCCTCATAGCTATTTATTCAGTAGTGCTGTTTTGTAATTGAGACAATTATCTCAAGTGTTCTCAGCAGTTCTGTGTTTGGTTACTGAAGCTAAATCAAGATGCCCACTCTTATTTCTTCTTTGGCTCATCTGCAAAAGGCTCAGAGGAAAGTGAAGGCCTCCCTAATACTACTGTTGAAGTCTATTAGTGCTTGGGAATTCTGTTTTCAGTGTCATGCAGGTGGGGTCAGAGAGAAGTGGGAGGGGATATCCTATGATATCCAGGTTGTGAATAAGCTCCCTGTACTCCTGCTTGCTATGGGAAAGTGTTCCAGCACGCTGCAGCACAAGGCTGTCCTAAATGCTCCAGGAAGCAATGAACAAGTGGGGCAGTGAAAAGGTGATGCTGTATCTGACTGGATAAACTGTGCTGTTGTCTAAAAATTTTTTTTGATATTCTAATGTGAGTATTAAATACCTCAGTATATGAAGCTGTTCATAGTTCAGGGGTGTGGTACTTCTGTGAAAGTAGTGTATCTTTTGTATCTCCTGTACCAGTGACAGAAATGCAGTACACTGGCAGCCTGATGGATGTGCAGAGAACTTGATTTTTTCAGGCCACTGGATGCATCACTGATGCACATCTTCTTTCCTCCATTGTCCATGTATTAGCCATAAAATCCTGTTAACTCTTCCAGTGGTAGTGTGACCTGGGAGAGACACCTCAGGGCTTGTGTATGACATCTTTTTTGTAACCTGAGTTTTGTTTTTCTGAAGAAAGGTTGTGGTGAGGGGAGAAGAGATCATGTTGCTCCTAGACAGCCCTGGGGTTTTGTGACAGCCACGAGTGGTGGCAGGTAGGACCTAGAGCAGCCTGAAGGGGCAATCCCTCACTTAATAGGGGGTTGTGTCCAGAGCTGTTGGTTTCTGTTCCACTGCCCTGAGAATAACTGGGGGGCTTGAGTCAACAGCCCTAAAAATACTTAGGAACATATTTACAGAATGTCTTTTAAAATGGTCTGATAATGTTGCTAAGTGTCTTCCAACTTATCCAGGCCTGGCCTATGTGATAAACATATATGGAACAGGTGCTGCAATACAACAGGTTTTTGAGTAGCTGGAGGAGCAGGAGATAGGCACAAGGAGCAGTTTTAGCTCACTCATTCAGCATACTCTTATTTTAGAACCTATGCTTAGTGAAAAATACAATGGATGTGATGTTAACTCCTAGACACTAAATTCTCACATAGCTTCCTCTCAGATAAAAAGAGTAACTGTATTGAATGTAATTTGGAAGGGGAGGAAGCCTTTTCTATGCTAATGCAAGGCATTAGGGAACAAGTGGTGCATGAGCCGGCCACAGAAATGATGTGGTGTCTGAAGAATGGAAATGAGGATCACTTTGTTTCATGTTGCTTATCAGACAGCAGAATCGATTTCTGAAGGCAAGAACTGAGAGCTGAGGTATGAGCAGGGCTGAATTTGGGTTTACAGTAGAAGCTAGGTAAAGAAGTGGAAAATAAGTGTTTTGTATAGATGGTGTTTTGTGTTTTATTGAAGTGCATTGCACAACAACACTTCCTCCCTCCTGCTCAACTGAGCAGTCTTTGGAAGCGTGTATTCCCCTTCCTTCTAGTGATATTCACATCTCTAATAGCTTTCAGATGTATTTGAATTCTAATTTAGCCTTGCCTTTCTTCTGGGGTTTACCTTTCTTCAGAGTCAGCTTGCCCTAGATACCCCTGTAAGTTGCATGCTTTGTGCTGCAGCCTAATATAGAACAGTACGTGCCCCAGCTCTTGCACCAGTCTGGAACTACGCCATATGCTAGCAACATCTCTGCTAGGCAATTGTTTCACAGTTGCATGTGGAGTTTCATGGCAGTCTGTGCCTGTGCAGTGAGGATAGTGTTTACAAATTTCCTCATAATGGAGCTTTTGATGCCAGAGAAATACTTCTGTTCCTGGCATTAATTTAATATGCTCCCATGCACTGAAATTAGGCTGCTTTACATGAAAGTAAGGAGATATTTTGGCTTGTATTTCCAGCAATATTTTAAGTATTTTTTTCTTGAGCAGTCTATTGTTTTTAAGGCATTGTAAGAACTGGTGTGGCTGATGTGTTGGTTTTGCTTTCTTATCTGCTGCTTCATCACGATTTCACTGTAGTGTCATCTCTTGTCAGAAAGTCAATATAGTGGATTTGGGAAGAGCTGTAACTGCCTGGGAAGTGGATGCATCAAGCTAAACAGTTGATCTATCAAGTCTGCTGGCAATATTTGTTTCAGTAATGTACTGCAGTCTGTGATTCTCTTAAGTGATGGTCTCAGCAGTTAGCTCAGTACTAGCTCAGGCTGAGTCTGGTAGTTGATGCTAGAAAAATCTCTTCTGACCAGAAGAAAAAAACCTTGTGCTTGAATCCCTGAAGGAAAACCTGAAAGTTAGGCTTCTGACGGGGAGATGCAGCCCAATCCTATTCCCTCTGCACCTCTTTGACATCATATGCCTGATACATATATGGGGTTAGCTTTTGCTATCAGAATATGCTTACTGAAGTGCTGCTCTGAAAGGCCATGTCTCTTCACCCTGGTTCTTCGCTGTTAAAAACTTGGAAAGAACCTTTAATATGCAGATTGACTGAGTAAAATGAATAAAAAGGATACTTCCATGCACTGATTTGGATTTGATTGTGTATTATATTAAATATATTCAGCACACAATGCCTTGCATTTCAGTGTGTGAAATGATAGGCAGGGAATCATCTGTAATGGACTATGAACTAACTTATTAGACAATACATTTGATTTTTTACTAAGTGCTTCTATTTCAATGCCAAGTTTAGTTCTGATCAGAAACAGAAATGTTCAGTAGGTAATATAAAAAAACCCCATCAGCTGGTTGTGTGATGGAGTTGAGAAATGAATGGCCTTCTTAGTTCAGTGGAGAATGAGTATTTCTGAATGAAGCTCATCAACTTTATAACCATGCCAGATTCGAGGCTGGAGTTTTTTTCTCTGAAAAACATTACTGGGTTTTCTGGAAAACTTCTGGTGTGCTGACTCTGAACCTCAGGTATAGTGCCTTAATGCAGAGATGATGATGAAATGTGCATGTGGAGTGCATTTAAACAAATAAATTGATTAAAATGTAATTAAAAAAGGTATTTGGTATTAGCAAATTTCTACAGGAACAGTTCTACTGGATTGTAGCTTTTCATAGATACTCTCCCAAAAGTTAAGATCTTCAACAGAGGGTTCTTGAGGTTATAACTTTAAAATACTGAATCTTTAAGAGAATAGATTAATTACTTATATTAGTGTACTGTAATTGGTGTAAAATCCTTTTACAATCATGTAATCTGAGTCTGGTCATTTCTGTATCTAATGAATTGAATGATCACTTCCCTTCTTGGGGAAGCACTGAGTTACAGATTCTGTGGTTTAGAGCTTTCTAGCATAAATGCTTTCCAAAAACATAGTACTTCTTTCAAACTGGTTTGAATTTGCAGAGTAGCTACTGATGGCTATACACAGAAGCTAAGATGGTCTGGATGGTTTTGGAAGGTAAGAAGAGGAAGGAAAAGCGAGATTATGGAACAAAACTGTAGAGGAAAAAGCTTTTTCTGGCTGACTGAGAGGTACTAAACATGTTTATTAGGCTGCCATACAATGTAAGACCAAATTTCTGTGAAATCAAATGATCTTCAATGCATTTCAAGTGCCACCTACAGGAACACGTACCTTCTAAGAATCTTCAGCCATCTGCTCAGTTCATACTCTGTGTTTGTGTGACACACCACCCCCACCAAAAGCATTTGCTGATGGAGAGCAAATGAGTTACATAATCAAATATGTAGATGAGCTTCAAGAAAGGCAAGCCCAGGATGGTGCTACGCCAGTGCTTTGCAGCCAACCACATGTGTATAATGTACCCTCAGCATATGTTGTGTTTCTGGATGCCAAACCAGCAGCACGGTTCTGTCCTTCTCTTTAAATCATCCCTGATTATAACTCTCTTTATAGTCACTCATTGGTGTAAGTGAGAGAGAGGGTGTAATAAACTTGTCTAATTTGTTCTCTACTTACCATCAAGTTTTCCCAGTTGTAAATAACATGAATTAAATCATGTCAGTAATCTATTTGATGTGCACTAAATCAGATTTAATGTATATTTCGGAATGAGGGTACAGATCATATTGGAATGTGTTATTTGGATAGTTTCTAACACACACAGTATCATGGTGTTTTGCTTATTGAAACACATTAAAAGCTGTGTTAATTTTAAGTTCAACATACAATTTTAAACGGCCTGGCTTTATTTTCTAATCTAGTAGTAAGCATAGCAGTATGTCAGGTAAATTTTTGCTTCTAAGGTTCATCTCTGTCCTGTTTATACGCTTTGAGATTGGATTCTGCTTTTTTTTTGTACCACGAAACTTTGGGGCAAAGTCACCTGAACTTCAGTAGCTCTGTATTCTTCCTTTGTAAAACATAGTGACAGGATGTTAGGGGTTGGCAGAGACCTCCAAAGATCATCAAGTCCAAGACCTCTGCCAGAACAGAACCATAATTACATAAGACTTCTTTGTACACTCTTGGAACTGTTGAATGTATTTTGCAAATATAATTGCTGTTACTTACACCATATATTTGTGGATAAAATGCAATGTGAATAGTTATCATTTAAGTAATACATTTTATTCCAAGAGTATATGGAGCTATCAGGGTATCTCAGTGGGGCAACATCAGCCTGCAGCATTGAAGAAATTGTCAGTAATTTCCTTGATTATAAAAGATTGTCTTAAACACCTGCATAAACATCTGCTGATAAAAATTTATCTTCAGGCAAAGGTATCCATTGATGATATCTGACTTGGGGTGGACTGGATGCTCTGTCAACTGCTGTTACTACCTCAATTCTTTGTAATAGGCCCATGAGATGCTTAATACCTATGCAGAAAGGGATCTAATTAAGTCTTTTTTTGCGGAAACAATCTGTTCAGTTCAGAGGAGGAAAACAATTTTTGTGCTGAACTCAGGTCTGCAGAAGGTCCCGGTGTTTTTTGATTATTGAAATTTAATCATCTCTCTTTTTATTGGCAAATGACAATATAAACCTAGGTGTTTGGATAGGATTTGTGCTTTTGAATTCTGCTCTTGAAGCTATTGAGTAATAACTACTCATCTGCCTTGGCTTTTGGGAGGGCCCTTTACAACAGTTCATCTCACAACAGTTGTGTGCAGTGTATGAACTTCATGTATTATATAGCAGTAGTTTATTAAGCAGTATTTAATCTGCATATACCTGGCCAAGTTTAAGTCTTTTGGCTGTAATTCCAAAACAGGTCTGAAGTCAGCAGATACAGGATTTTTCATTCTAGACATTGACAAGTCTAAAAGAAGAAATGTGTATTTAGGAGGGAAATGCAAATGGAAGCTTTAGAGTAAAGCTAGAGCAGAAATGTCTGCTATGGGTGCTCTGGAAGGATAGTGCTCATCAGTTTCCTAACAGGAAATACCTCACCTGCAATATTGACCAGAATGTTCCTTCTGCCCTGTTGTGATGGACCTTATGCAGAGTTCAGCTTCGCATTACACAAAACTCTGTGGAAGAGGGGAGGGAGGAGGGCTTGAATTTTGAGTTCCACCACTGTAATAAATTAACTGGATGCAAGAACTGTTTGTGTTGGGCCTTAGGACTTGTGCTGTCAGATGGTGCTGTGTTATGACTGATGCCTTTTCCCATTTTATTGTTCCGTGTTGTGGGTTTAAAGAGCCGACAGAGAAAAGCTCTCAAACGAATTGGAGAAAAAAAAACCAGAATTGTATTTGGAGAGAGTTACAGATAGAAATTACAAAGCAGATACAGAATCCATAAGCGAATCCCCTGAATTTTTCCCCAACCAAAACTAAATCTACAATCCCCAGTGTTCCAGTCCAGTCCTCCCTGCTCCATGCCACTGCCATCCAAGAGGCCTAAGCACAGCATCTGGAGGCCCCAAACCAGACCTATCCTTACATGTTTGTCCTGATAACGCAGCTCCTGCCGGACACAAGGCTGGAGGGGGAGGAAAGGAGAACAAGCTGACCTTGCCGTGAGCTTATGAAGAGATAGCAGAATTATGGGGTTGAATAACAATCTTCCAGTCCCCAGAGGACTCTTTTTAACCTTATAGTTCCCAACCTGGGACATTCCTGAAACCAATGGCAAAACTCCACTTATGTTTAAGAGCACAAGATAAGATCCAGAGCAAGTGACAGAAGCAGATGGCTTAAGAGTAGAGCAAGCAATCGGGTAAAGAACAGCCCTACCAAGCAGTATGTTTGGAGTTGATTTAGACAAGTAAGTAGAGGTCTTTCAGTTTCTATCTCAAACCAATGTAAAGGCAGCAGCTATTGAAGGCATATCCTGCCATGCACCAAGGGAAAGAGTCTCTTCAAACATTTTAACTGAGGGGGAAAAAAGGTACTTTAATTCCAGATGGTGGTTATGCAAATGATCTTGTAATTGGTAATCAGGAATAGTTCCCTTTGCCCATATTTATTTTCTGAGATTAAACTTTTGGTTGTGCAAACAGTGTCCCCAGGCTGGCACAGAGCAATGGACATATGTGCTTTTTCATATCATTAGCACTAGATTAATTTTTGCTGAAAGTTTGACTACCGAGCACCATCTTTCAATACCTGATTTGAATTGATCCATATTAGGGTTGGGTACTGTTCCTTCTCTAGCCAATTCTTCTCCACGAATTTTGAGTATTTCCCATGAAACAAAAGGCTACTAAAGAGAAAGAAATTTCTGTCACATGTGCTGCCTTCTTGTGGTCTCTTGTTCTGGGCAAGGGGCTGCCTGAGAGCTGCAAAGCATCAAAAGCACCTAAGTTCTTAGTTCGTGTACCGTGTGGAGGCATTGCCTCATAGATTAAAAATAAACTATTTAAGCTGTTGCTCTGAATTTGGCCTCACCTCAATGTAATGCACTGAGATGCTCTGACTGCACACATTGGCTGTAGTCTATCTTTTTTTCCTCATGAAAATATATGCACTTGGCCAAGTGATTGGTGTAGCCATGAAACTAGGTTTGCAAGTATGGAGGGGAAAAATCTGCGATGTGAGCAAGTTAGCTATTTGCCATTAGCCTTTTGTTGTGGCTCTCTTAAGATCTAAAGCAAATAGGCAGTTCAAACCACTGCTGCCTTTAGTGTCAAGGAGTATAGGAAGAAACTGTAAGAGTGGGACTATTGGGTAACCTTATTAGTGTCTATAATTAGCATATTAATATTGCTTGCTTGATTTATAGGGATAAATGGCCAGCATACAAGCTGCCTTTCTACGACAGTGTTGTGCAGGGGAAGTTAAAATTTTCTAAATCACTACTTTTGGCTTGTTTTGCCAAATGTATTAAATGGCTAAATTACAAGTGATGCCAGGATCTCTGATATGATTCACCAAGCTCGTGAGCTGCCTGGGCACCGCTCTCTGCACCACTGAATCTGCAAGAGAGGTTAAGAAGTTGTGGAGTGGACAGTTGAAGAGGGAGTGTCTGTTTAAATGTCTAAGTAAATACATCAAAAGACGTTGGGGTACACCTGCAGCCCAGCTTCCTACTACCACGGATCTTGGAGTGGGTTACTTAAAAACCCTGTCCAAGACCCTTTTCAGTGGAGATATGAAGCAGTCACCAGAAAATTTAATGGTAATGACTACACCTGGAATGCAGGACCTCAGTTTCTTCCACTGGAGTTCTTGGAATTAGTCTCCAGACCTGGAGGATCCACTGCTTAACAATAGTGGATTACTCTGCATTAGGAGAATCGCTGACTTGTGAGAGAGCTTGGCCAAAATCGGAAGAGAGATATAAGTTTCATTTCTGTCTGCTGGCTTGTTAGGAGAAACTATTCTGTATCCTGGGAAGTAAAAAGGTGAAGAAGGTAAATTACACTTTGGTGTAGACCAGCAGCAGTGTTCCCAAGATAGAGCTGTTGCAGGTTAAATGTATTGCAGCAGACTTTGTTGCATGTGTCTTCTGAAATCCAATTGTTGGATTGAATTCTTCTTCCAGCACTTCTCTTTGTAGAAATAAAAACAGTATATGAAATCCTGCCTCAGAGGGAGGCAAGGACCTGAATCCTGCAGTGAAGACTGCATGGTGTCAGAATCTTGCTCTGTGAAACTCATTTCCTTTTCACCAGAAATGGTAAGCTGATGGGGGTTGGTGTAACTGCTGGGTCAGGGTGGAGCTACTCCAATGAGCTGCATTTGGAGCAGCTACATTTGGCTGTAAGGTCATTTTGCAGGGACATGAGACTTTTAGCAGCCTGACTGGTGCCTCCTCATGACATTTTTGAAATCATGCAGTGTTTTACATCCACATCACAGTACCTTCCTAGGTAATTCAGAAACATATTGGGGATGGTATTACCTTGGAGTCTGGGTTGATGAAAAGCTCAACATGAGCCTGCAGTGTGCACATGCAGCCCAGACAGCCAACCGAGTCCTAGGCTGCATCAAGAGAAGCGTGGCCAGCAGGGCAAGGGAGGTGATTCTGCCCCTTTACTCTGCTCTCATCAGACCTCACCTGGAGTACTGGGTGCAGTTCTGGAACCCTCTGCACAGGAAGGACATGGAAGTGTTGGAGCGGGTCCAGAGGAGGGCCACAAAGATGATCAGAGGGCTGGAGCAGCTCTCCTATGAGGACAGGCTGAGGGAGTTGGGGCTCTTCAGCCTGGAGAAAAGAAGGCTTCGAGGGGACCTGATAGTAGCCTTCCAGTATCTGAAGGGGGCCTACAGGAAGGCTGGGGAAGGATTATTTACAAGGTCCTGCAATGACAGGACAAGGGGCAATGGGCTTAAACTGGCAGAGGGGAGATTTAGACTGGATGTTAGGAGGAAGTTCTTTACAGTGAGGGTGGTGAGGCACTGGAACAGGTTGCCCAGGAAGGTTGTGGATGCTCCCTCCCTGGATGTGTTCAAGGCCAGATTGGATGAGGCCTTGAGTAACCTGTACTAGTGGGAGGTGTCCCTGCCTATGGCAGGGGGTTGGAACTAGATGATCCTTGAGGTCCCTTCCAACCTTACCATTCTATGGTGGGAGGGAGAATAAATGAGATGGCACTTGATCACCTCTCAAACTGAACTGTGGCTTATGGGTTCTAGTGGTCTCCCTGAAGGATCAGTGCTGGGCCCAGTCGTGTTTAATATCTTCATTGGTGATCTGGATGAGGTTTGGAGATGACAGTTGGAAGCATGTGTCAATCTTCTGGAGGGTAGGAGGGCTCTGCAGAGGGACCCAGACAGGCTGGACAGATGGGCACAGTCCAGCACCGTGAGTTTTAACAAGTCCAAATGCCAGATTCTGCTCTTTGGCCACAACAACCTCATGCAGCACTACAGGCTGGGGACAGAGTGGCTGGAGAGCAGCCAGGCAGAGAGGGACCTGGGGGTGCTGGTCAACAGCAGCTGGACATGAACCAGCAGTGTGCCCAGGTGGGCAAGAAGGCCAATGGCATCCTGGCCTGTGTCAGGAACGGTGTGGCCAGCAGGAGCAAGAAAGTCCTTCTGCTCCTGTACTCAGCACTGGTCAGGCCACACCTTGAATTGAGAGCCCCAGAACTGGACACAGCACTCAAGAGAGACATTGAGGTACTGGAATGTGTCCAGAGGAGGGTGACAAAGCTGGTGAGGGACCTGGAGCACAGCCCTGTGAGGAGAGGCTGAGGGAGCTGGGGTTGTTCAGTCTGGAGAAGAGAAGGCTCAGGGGTGACCTCATTGTTCTCTACAAGTACCTGAAGCGAGGTTGTAGCCAGGTGGGGTTGGTCTCTTCTCGCAGTGACAGAACTCAAGCTGTGCCAGGAGAGGTTTAGGCTGGATGTTATGAAAAAATTCTTCCCAGCAAGAATTGGAATGGGCTGCCTGAGGAGGTGGTGGAGTCACCATCTCTGGAGGTGTTTAAAAGGAGACTGGATGAGGCACTTAATGCCATGGTTTAGTGAATTAGAAGGTGTTAGGTGATAGGTTGGACTCCATGATCTCCAAGGTCTTTTCCAACTTGGTTAATTCTGTGATTCTACAGCATCCCTGCATTTCTTGCAACTCCAGCTGTTCTTTCTGCGTGTGCCTGACTGTAGCTCCTGGCCCCACTAGTGTTGCTGTGACTTTTATGGTGAGTTAAAAATAGCCTACTTCTAACCAGGATGATGTCACAAATCTTGTGAGCATTGATCACAGGGCCGGCAGACAAAGACATGCACCTCAGGGGTGTGGGTGTAAGGAGAAATGGATGGAGTGCCCAGGAGGCAGAGGCAGGAGTGGCAACCTGTCAAGCAGGCTTGATGCTGAAACCTTGTACTGTAAAATGAGATACGAAGGTGCCCCACAAGTTCAAGTATGGGCTGTCACAGTACTGTATTCAGATGCCTCGTATTAGGCAGGCAGTGTAGGTGGCATAACACTTAAAGGCCAATCATCTTCGTCTTAACTAGGGCTATACAGCACCCAGGTTACATGTGAAGGTATTTAACTACTACAGAGTGGTCGTGGAAGAACTGTGCAAGACAAATGATGCTCCAGCAGTCTGGGTAGGGTGGTGGCACCACAACCCCCTGAGAATGTCTCACCTCCCTGACTCTCTTGGGAGCCATGTCAAGTGACCATGCTGGGCAGATACATTTTTGTATTCCCAGAGGTAACGAACAATGTCTATAGTCTGTATTTGATAGGATAGCCAGGCTGTTGAAATGCTCATGGATGTAGTAAGGAGATGCAGGCTGATTCCTTTCTGAGTTATAGATATTCCTAGGCACCAAAGTGGGCCTTGGAGAGGTGCTATCCTCATCTTCTGTATATCTAAAATCTAGTTCTTGTGACTGGAACAAGGCTCAGAAAAGGATGCATTTATTGTGACACCAGCGGGAGAGTGAGCTGGAAAGGCTGGCTTTGTGGCTTAATTAGAGCACTTTAGATTGAAATGGTCATTGGCTCCTTCTTCAAGGACTGTGCTAGGCACTCAGTAAAATGTAATTGTTCTCTCAAGAATGAAGCAGCCACATCTTCCACATTGCTTTTCCTGAAGGTATTCTTACCCCAGCGTCTGTAACATGGCTCTGAGTTTGCCAGTGCTTAGCAGCTTGTGAGCGGCTAATGGATCATGGAGAGGCAAGGCAAACTAAAAAAAGGGTTTTTCTGTGTTAATGATCAAAATTTGGAAGTCATCTGCAACAGACATTTAGATCGAACCAAAGTCAAGAATAATTGAGATACTAATCTTTTATTTGGAACATTTAGCACAGGGATTGGTGGGCACAACCACAAAGGTGGACAGATAGATGCAGCTGAAACTGATGAGATGTATAACCCTAAAGAGTGTTATAGGGTGAAGGAGTTCTAAAATAGGTCTATAAGAACCACAGTGAAAAGATGAAATGATTAATATCTGGCAAATAATGTGTGGTGATAATCCATATACTGTGTAAAGGCAGTATGGATGTTATTGAAAACTGATCAGAGAAACCAGTCTACAGATGCTGTGTTTGGACATGCCTTAAATGGTGCTTTAATAATGCAGAAATCATAGAATGGTAAGGTTGGAAGGGACCTCAAGGATCATCTAGTTCCAACCCCCTGCCATAGGCAGGGACACCTCCCACTAGTACAGCTCACTCAAGGCCTCATCCAACCTGGCCTTCAGCACCTCCAGGGAGGGAGCAGCCACAGCCTTCCTGGGCAACCTGTGCCAGTGTCTCACCACCCTCACTGGAAAGAACTTCCTCCTAACATCCAGTCTAAATCTCCCCTCTGCCAGTTTAAACCCATTGCCCCTCGTCCTGTCATTACAAGACCTTGTCAATAGTCCCTCCCCAGCCTTCCTGTAGGCCCCCTTCAGATGCTGGAAGGCTACTATCAGGTCTCCTGGAAGCCTCCTCTTCTCCAGGCTGCAGAGCCCCAACTCTTGTAGCCTGTCCTCATAGGAGAGCTGCTCCAGCCCTCTGACCATTTTCGTGGTCCAGACTCAGTACTCCAGATGGCTTTCAGTCTTCCTGCCTTTTGACCCTTTGGGGGTGATATTTGGCTACTTCTTTAGTTCAGATTTTAAACACAGAATGCTAAACTGAAATGCAAAAGTTCAGCTCTGTTAAGAGAGAGAGGAATAATGTCTCTTTTCCAGAATCATTTAGTATGTGTCTACACAGTGCAGTGCTTAATGAGCTAGATCCCAGACATGGCACCAATGCATTAACGCTCTGATTTACCTCTGCGAACCCACCTTGGCACAACTAATTAGCCTGAGTAGAAGGCTGCACTGATGTGTTTATACTGTTCCTAGGACTGGGGAGGTTTGACTGCATTTTTCTATGCAAACCTAGTTATTGTTTCCCTGAGACTCTCTAAGATTTTCCCTTCTGCAGCGCCTCATGCTTCCTCTTAGTGATACCTTCTTGACTTTCTCCAGTTGACATGTTTTTGAACAGGCTGGAGAGGATGCTTGTTGGTCATGTCAGTAGGAACAATGCTGGGCTTAAAAGCCTCTCTGAACTGTTTAAGCTATTGGAATATATATAAACTGATGCATTATGTCATAATGCTGATTTATTATTTTTGAAAGGGATACTTTGTGATTACTCAGCCTTATTTTTATAGCTCAGGACTTTCTGTACCACTAAATTAGCCATACTTTAATATTAGTTTTGTGTAGCTGTTCTGGTTAGGCTGCAAGATTATTACTTTAAATGCTCCTGAAGATACTGCCATGATACTACATCTAAGTCCTACCATAACTGATCTGAACCCGACTGGTAGAAAATTTTCCAATGACAATTCTTCTCTATTCCTCTTCTGTAGAAGAAAGCCATGCAAATGTTTTCTAAAGAGGATGAGGAATTTTCTTATTGTATGGATTCCATTGAACTATGTTTATCTATACTCTTTGTGGTTCTGTTTGTTCTTATTGTGTTGCCTGTAACCAGGAATACTCGCCTGTAAAATCACTTTCCTTTTCGTACAGAGCACTGCTGCTTCATCAGGTTTTGTGTTTTAAGTGAGTGATTAATGCTTGTTAAGATACGCCTGTTGCTGTTAGCTCTCTAGAGAAGCCTGTTTAAATCCTTAATCCGTTTCTGTATTTTCAGTTTACCTTCCTTGGTTTATTTCTCTTCAGATGCAGATCCCATAGCACGGTTCAGCTGCAGCTGTCTCTCCTGTGCTTGGATTAAGACACGATTGAAGGGACAGTTTTGGTTTGGGGTCTGTTGTGAACAGCTCGACTCCTTTCTTTGTCAAACCTATCAAAAGGCACAAAACTAAAGGGTTGTCATGGGACTCTGCTGACACAGTATATACCAGAGCTGTTAGTGCATTGGCTTTTTGGGTGTGTCGCCAAGTGAGGTGTCATACTGTGGTGATTTTTGGTTCATTTTGGGCTTGAATATGTTGAAAGTAACTACAGACTGAAGCCATGTGCTGGCCTCTTTCAAGTAAGGTGCTGACGACTGCAGGTGCTCACTCTGTCAAGGATCTGTCCTTACTGTCACCATCCTTGTTTCAGCTACAGAAATGATGTGTTAACAGCTGCAAAAATCTTCCCACTTTAATATGCCCTGCATCATATTCCTGAGACACTTAAGCGTTCAGGGCTGTGAACCTGTCATTTCTCTGGAGTCCTAAATTAATTGTAAAAGGATCTCAGTGTCTCAGCTGTTGAAATCTAGCACAGGCTATTGTTAATGAAGATCTGTTGTCAATGAATATTTTCTGTCCAAGTTTCATTGTCCTCACTTTGCCACTTCCTGGCTTGTTATGGAAGACATAACAGTGACCTTTTCCCGTGATCTTTAGCCACTTACCCTTTTTTCATGCATGAGTCAACTAGATATTTATTATTATTAGTTTTTCTTCTTTCCTGTGTCTGCCTTAGAGGTAACTTGCATTTATTTTTTTTCGCTGCTGTTACCAGATTTAAGATAACACTTGAGTGATTTGGTCTATATTTACAGTGTATCTGCTGGCTTATGGCTGTCTGTCTAATTTATAAGCTTTAGTGACAGATAGCTTCCTGGTAAAACAGAATTGTTGCTGATGGTCATCTGCTGGGGGAAGTTTGTTAACTTTGAGTATTTTTCACTAACAACAATTTCCTTCCTTGCTTCCAGAAGTCACTACCATTTTCTTTTACTTTGAATGTTCTTGGGAGGCTGCTATTTATTTATTTGATTTATTCTTTCAATTTACATGAAACTGTGGCATCCCTCTGTGCCCTTGGCACCCTGATGGTTATGAAAATTAAGCATCGCTGCATTGCCCAAACCAACAGAGAACCCAATTTTTCAGAATGCCTTCAGTAACGTCTGTGTGTAAGGCTTCCCTCTCCTGCTGGCTTGCCTTAGTTTGTGGTGTGGGAGTGCAATCATTACTGTGAATCAAGCTTACATTTCAATAGTTTTGCCTGCTATTTCTTTTCAAAGCTTAGTTTTTGGTTTTGTTTTTTTTAAGTTTTTTTTTCTTTTTTAGTTTTTTTTTTTTTTTTTTTTTACAATACATACCGAAGTTCACACCCCCTGCTCAAGGCTGAGAAGTCCACAAGCTCCTGCAAACTGGCAGGCTGTTGGGAAAGCAATCCAGAGAGTAACAGTGTAAATGCAAGAGTTTTGTCGTCCAACAGGCTGCCCTGTTAGAAATTGTGCTCATAACTTGCTGGAGGCCTACCAAGGGGGTATGTTTCTGGAATTCATGGGTTCCATCCTGCAACACAACTTCCACATCAGTGGTATTTGATTCCTCATGCCTCATTTGACCATTTGATCTCAGTATGGAAATAACTAAGTGGCAAAACAGTTGTTTTCTTCTTGTTCAGTGTCTAAATTTCTAATGGCTGTTGTTTAAACTAATGAAGATATTTTCATGATTATTCTTCCTGTCATTCTTCACTCTCACCCCAGAAGTTTTTCAGAGACTGTTATTAAATAGAAGGGGTCATGATGCGTTTTCTTCTATGTTGCCAGCTTTCCCCATCAGTGTTGGGTCATTTGACTGAACCTTCTTACCTCTTTATCAGGAGGCTCCTTGGCTTGGCTGTGGATGTGTGGGAAGATGGTGGGGTGGTTGCTATGGCATAGAGTAATGACATCACATTGTATGCATGCTGCTTGTATCGTGAGATGTTTTAAAGCAGACACGGTTTCAAGTGAAAGTTTTGTCTGCTTTAATCTAGTAGAGGACAGGTTGCAGTACAAAAGACTGGAGGGGTAATGTGCTGGCAACCTCTCTGTAAAACTGTTGCTTTGACCTGGAGGCTGCCTTAGTTCACTTAGGATATGTATAACCAAGTTCTATCATGGTGTTGCAGACACCATAAAATAAACAGTCTGCTTTATGTTGCTTAATGGTGAATTTTTATCTTGAAAGTCCCTTTACTGGTGAATTACAGGAGGTCTTTAGCTATTAGTTTTTTCCTGTCCTTAACACATGTTACCAGACAGTGTATGTTGTAACCCAGATGCCCTTAGCATTATTCACACCAAGGTTGTCTTTTGATTGTCTTGGAGGAGTGCACATACTACGTTTTGCATCCATTGGTATTTCTGATGTCAGAGTAAGAGATTTCAGGAGCAACAAAAGAGGAGATTAGGGGGTGGATGAAAAATGCACTGCATACCTGAGAGGAGATGTGTGCATGTTCTAAGATCTTATTACTCTAACATACTGAAAATATCTTTCTGTTGGCATCCTTTAAGTAGGAGCATAGGTTTTTGACAAACTGTACTTCGGAAGTTGTTAAAGACAAGTATTTTAAAGTTCCACCTTTTCTAAGAGTATGTCAAAAGAAGGATGGTAATACAACATTAGAAATTAATTATTTTTGTTGTTGTTACTGCTTCTTGCAGTAATTGTGCTTCCAACTAGATGATCTGGCATTCATAGTATATTGATTTTTATGTTTTAAAATACAAATTGGGTAATGCTTACATAGCAGTTTTAGTAGACCTGGAGTCCTACCTACATTCAGATGTAAGATAAAAAAACTTATAGGTTGAAATGATGTGGTGTGGGTTTTTTTGTTTGGTTGGGTTTTTTTGTTTGTTTTTTTGGGTTTTTTGTTTTGTTTTGTTTTTCAATTGGGATGGCTGATGCAGTTGGAAAAATGTCAGAAAGCTTTGGGACAGAAGATACCCATAGATATCTTCACAAAATTAGTGCAAAGTGCTGGCTAAGGACATTAACTGGATAGCTGTTGCACTTGGCCTAATCTCCCTGTATTAATAATCTGAATAATTTCAGAAAGATCTATGGGCAATCATAGGTGTGCAACAGTGTTGTTTTCTGTAAAATTATTCATGTGACTGGATTGAAGGGCTGTGAATGTGTTCTGGAGGCAGGCATCATGGCTGGGAAAATCTTTACGGGAATGAATTTTCAACTTGATATTTTAGGACTGTAGGCTACTTGAAGGGTAAGACTGCTTAAGGATAGTGCAACAAAAATGATTTCTTGGCCAAAACTGGGATTGGCTATGAAATAGTCCATGTTTAATTTGCCATGGCTTGGAGGTCTTTTAAGAGAGCTCTGTGTTTTGGTACCTTCTGGGAAAATTGTTTTGCGACCAAATCTGAACCTATGAATAGCAACAGGATAAACACTGCAAGTTGTAATACCACATTAAATTGTCTGCCATAGTCAATGCTTTACTTACAGTGAATTGAACTGAGGAGTTGTTGGAACACAGAACTGGTCCCAAAAGGGGAAGCATTTAGTTATAAAATAGAATATATGATGGCAATAAGGATGGGGGTCTGATCTGTTAATCCCACTCACGAGACATGAATTTGAAGACAGGGATCGCTTGTTTCACTTGTTTCAGAGGGCCTACTCATTATCAGGGGCTTCTGCCTTTGCAGTTAGCTCCTCACCATTCAAGTGAAAACTTTTCTTGTAAGTAAATGCAGTTTAACATGAAGGTGAATAACACCAGAGCTAGAAATAAATAAATAAAGAAAACCCCCAAGCCATTGTGTGTTGATTTATGCTAGACAAATATTGAAGTTAGAACAGTACCTGTATTTACTGTGTGAACCCATTTAAAAACATGAAAAGAAATATGCTCAAGTATTTAACTAATGTCATCTAAAATTAAATTTCAAACTATAAAATAGTGTTCCCAGATTAGAAAACAAAACATCACAGCAAAACATGTCAACCTGACATCAGTGTTACAGCAATAAGTATTAATGCAAACAATCATTTGGTGCTAGATGAAATTTGTATGATGATTTTAAATGGAATATTCTCCAGTCCAAACCTAACTCTAGGAGTATTTTAGTGTGTGTAACTGATTCTAACTATGCCCTTCTATATTTTTCCATTGTGAAAATCATTAGTGCTCAGCTGACTGAAAGCTATTCTGTGTTCATAAGGAATCGCAGCAGAAAATTGCCTCTGAGAAACTGATATTCGATAAGGCTGACACAGCCCCTTCAGCAGCCACGTGAAACAGTTTCCTTTGGGAGCCGGTTCTGATCCTTTGCAGATCCCCCTGAGTAGAGCTGCCTGTTCCAGCAGCCCTGTGTCTGGAGGTTTCTGGGAACACAAACTTGACATCCAATCCATCTGAGCTCTGGAATGCAGACCCAGTCACTCAAAGAACATAAGGTTGCTAGCAAAATGTTATTCACTCTGTATGAAGTGTCTCAGGAGAATTTATCTTTTTGAACTTCTGTTCTGCACCTGTGCATTTTACTCTATGAAAATATCTAAAACAAAAGGCAACCTATAAGGACAGGTGGAAAGAAGGTGGTTAGATGGAATGAAATAGTGTAAGTGCAAAGACTGAGGGCTATAGCATGAAAAGAAGGGCAATTGCAAACTGACTGTGAGGTCTTGTGGACAGCAGGCTTTTACTCTGCATGCAATGTTGTAGTTTGCAGTGCGCTGATACACTTTTCTCTTCCTTCTGCTCTCCTCTCAATGAGTGCTGCTCATTGCCTTGCCAGGGCTTAAGTCTTTGCTTTGTGGCTCATTCTGAATCACTTTAAGGTCTTGCATAAAAAAGCAGATAGGGTGCTTGCATTATTCTGGATGAATTTTTAAGTCAAATGTATTATTTTTTGATTGTGTTTCCTTTCAGGAGAGTAAAGATGTTTGGATGAGGACAGAGTGTTTTGCTATGCCAATAAATTACTGGTGAGAGGCAGGTAAAGGAATAATGTGGTCTTTTTCTGCCATTTGGAGTTTAAATTTCATAAGCTGCACACACTCTCTTTATGGTGTGGAAAGGCACTTCTATATTTGTTAAATATGGATGTGACATGTTCCTCAGACTATTATGTTTTGGATCTGTTTCGTTGAAGACAACATGGGCACCATCAGCACTATTTTGTCATTTATTCAAGGCAGCCATGGGAAGGACAATACCATACAGGAAGAAAGCTGACAGTCCTCTCTCTTCAATTTGCTAACAGACTCCTGATGTTTTGCTTCAGTACAAGGTCTGTATCAGTTCCTCCGTGCAATGCTACAGGAATTCTTCTCCACTTTGAAGACCTGGCCTTGTGGGCACTGTTAGAAGCACTGGGATTTAGGAGACAGGGAGGGAAGGGAAGTGGGAAAAGGCTTCTGCAAGGCAAATTGTGCTACAGAATCACTGAAATAAGTACTTATTACTAAAGCTCAGCACCACCTGTGCCTTTGACACTTTCATTCTTCATTCAGGTCTTTTTAAACATAATGAAGGGTGAGTTTCTTTGATTTATCTTATTGAATTAGGTACTTGCAATAAAACTGGCATACAGTAAGCTGGCAAAACAGTTCCTGCTTACACTAATGGAGCCTGGGTACTCTGGGCGCTGCTCAACATCCTTTCCTAAAAAGAAAACCCACTGCTGAACCAGAGAAAGAGAGCTGAATTTGAAAAAAAAAAAAAAAAAAAAAGTTACCTTTTATTTCTTGCTGGACCCTCTGAGATTGCTCCCAAATCAGTTCAACACTGCAGAACAATGGAGCCATTGTCTCCAGGCTGGCAGCAGTCGTTTGCACAGCTTGCCTCAATGAATATTTTGTCGGAATGGTTTTTGCTTTGCCAATCTTCTGTGCTAACCCCCACCTCAACTTGGAGCTAATTAGTAGTGTGTAACAGAGGAACTCCTGCTTTTATTTTCCTCTCTCCTAAAGAATATTTTGCTCTATGAACATATAACTCTTAGCACTACGAGAAGAACAGGCCACAAAAAGTTTTTCTCATAATAAAGATGCAGCAAGAGGAACAGGCTGTATTCTGGAGGTTTTCTTGACATTATTTGCATGTTGAACATTATACATCCCATGGAAAACAACAATTTAACTGCTTATGTTTCTCAGAACTTGCCTTTCCCCCCCTCTCTGCTCCATACTGCTATGTCAAAATTGGATTTACTTACAGCTCTGCTATAAAACCAATGGTTCACAAGACTCTGCTCTGTTATGCCCACCGTTTGTTAAAAGTTCTCCCTCTTCATTTCACTCCTTTCCATCTACACCCCAGCACCTCTGCTAATTCTGTTGTTTGAGCCTTTTAGATGAGCATTGAGTGCAAAGCAGCAACTTTTTTTGGGTCTATCTCTTCTGAAGATAGTAAAACATAAATTAGTGGTGTTTGTACAATTTAAGATTAAATCCTATTTATACCTAGAAATGACTCAACTGCAAATCTAATTTACAGTGTAGTCTAGGGGCAAACATAGTAATTATACAAGAAGGAGAAAGTAGTGGAGGGGGAAAGAGCAATCAGCCCCAAAAATATAAACCCAAATGTATGCTGTAAAGAGATGTAGAAACTGCAGCAGGCAATAGAATAAGTTATTAAAAACTCCATAGTTGTGGGGGGTTTTTTTTGGTGTGTTTTTTTTTTTTTTTTTTTTTCTTCTCCTTGAGGGAAGAGATGCGTTGTGTATTGATACTACCCAGAACAAAGCTCTTTCATCTTTTTGGAGATGATTTTTGTATGCAGTGATATTAAAATAATTCTAATGCAAATTATAATTAAGGCTATCTAGAAATCACCTAAAGATATGGTTGTCCCTAATATGTTGTTATCCATGTACAACTTTCCATCACTAGGCATTGTGTTCTGCTGTAAATTGCATCTTTTTATTCATGGGGAGTCTGACTGCCGTCTAATTCCAGAGTAATGCAATAAGGTTGCTCTTGATTTTGTCAGCATGAGTGAGATAAGTCATATTTGTTTCCTTTATTAAAAATTCAAGGTGATGGTGTTAATTACTGATGATAATGAAAGGGCCATGAAGATGCTCAGAGGGCTGGAGCAGCTCTCCTGTGAGGACAGGCTACAAGAGTTGGGGCTCTGCAGCCTGGAGAAGAGAAGGCTTCCAGGAGACCTTAGGGTAGCCTTCCAGTATCTGAAGAGGGGCTACAGGAGGACTGGGGAGGGACTACTGACAAGGTCATGCAATGACAGGACAAGGGGCAATGGGTTTGAACCGGCAGACGGGAGATTTAGGCTAGATGTTAGGAGGAAGTTCTTTCCAGTGAGGGTGGTGAGGCACTGGCACAGGTTGCCCAGGGAGGTTGTGGCTGCTCCCTCCTTGGAGGTGTTCAAGGCCAGGTTGGATGAGGCCTTGAGTGACCTGGGAGGTGTCCTTGCCTATGGCAGGGGTTTGGAACTAGATGATCCTTGAGGTCCCTTCCAACCTTACCATTCTATGATTCTGTACAATAGTAAACCTGAACAGAAATGCCTATGTTTGCTGTAGAACTTTTCATAATGGTTCTTGGCTATTGGAGTTTCTGCATTTGTGGTATTTGATTACTTGTGAAATATGGTGCTTGCTTAAACAGAAGAATGAACTCTGTGAGTTGTGAAAGACCTGTCAAGGGTTAACAGCAAATTTGGTGAAACTGAATATATATGAGTTGTTACAGTTTTGTTGCTGGTTGCCAACTGTGGTACTTTTAATTAGTGGGTTAATTGACAAGAGCTGTGTTACTGCCTAGTTTTACTTTTTATCACATTGCACTGCCCTCATCTTCTTTTCCCATGAATGCAAGACTTCTATACCTTGACTACAATTTCAGTTTAGCCTGATGCACTAAGTAAAGGGTTTTTTAAGACCCTTATGAACCACAGTTCATACTACTGACATAGCTGTTTGAACACAAGGAAAAATGATGATGCAGCTACTCTAGAAAATATTTCCCTGAAAGCAATTCTGGGTTTGCTTTTGCAAATCTTTCTTCAACACAGCTAAAAGGCAGTGTCAAAATGTGCTTGACTGTTTCAAGTTTAATTTTGACAGGATCAAACTTTAGCTGTATATGGCTGTGAATTATCACAGTTAGGAGGCTGGAATAATAATAGAATTAAGAGAATGGGTGAGCATCAAGAGTGACTGAGAACATGACACTTCTGTCACAGATAGAAACTAATGTTGCCACAAGGGATTGCTGCTTCTACAGAGCTGTATAAGGTGTACATTGCTTTGATGGCATTCCTTAAAATCATAACTTTTTCTGTGTAAAGCTTGCTGTGTGGCATCTGAGAAAGTTGGGCATGAATTAGTGCATGATCTGAAGGTCTAGAACTCTGTAAGGATTATCTTTAAGCAGTTACACTTGAAGACTTAGCCCTGGCATCAGGACCTAGGACAATTGGAACACTGGGGTTATTTTTGGTCAGTAGTGGTCTGTGGAGTTGCATAGTTTCAGGCCAAAAGCATATGGCTTCTGCCCAGACTTTGACAGTAAAGCAAGTGTGTATGCTCCTTTATTAAAGGACCTGATGAAGAGACTGTTGACTATCCACTAAAAGTTTTGTCCAGCCTGCAGGTGATTATCCTCCTGAAAAATAGAGCAAATCATGCGCCTCCTGCATTGTATTCAAGGGGATTGGTATGCCTTAAAATAGTTCTGTGTATTAATTCTTCTGTCTGATAGTAAATATATTTCATGGAAGAATACATGGAGATAGCAATTCCCCAGGATCACATAAGAAAAAGAGAGCTGGACAGAGAATTCAATTTCTCCTCCTTTATCTGTTCTTTAATTTCCAAGCATGGCTTTCCATAATGCAGAACATTGAAGGATTTCTCCCCAGTGAATACTCTCATGTGAGGCACCATGCCTTCAGGTGAGATTATTCAGTAAGTTTATCACTAAATATTGACATTTGTGTGAGGTTTTTCAGTTTCCTAGGAACATACATAATTTTGCAACATTGTATGTTTGTAAGGAACAGAAATGCAAGAGTCTTCCAGTAATTTTCAGGCACTATTTCCTGGTCTTCCTGTTCAAGTGGTCAGTTGTGTAATTAATAGAGTGGGAAGCTGTAGCAATGTGTCTAGAGTCAGCGGCTCAGCTTTTCTGAGCAAAAGCTGAATGCAGACTTCAAGGTACTAGTATGAGTATATCTTCACTGCAGTCCGAGGTAGAACTGATTCATGTGAAGACTCAAGGATGACAGCTGTGGTAAAGCTGCACTTTGAAAGCACCCACACTCTGGGGGCCTGGTCCAAACTATTGAGTGCACACTTGGAATCCTGGATGGACTTGTGCTGGCGCTAATGGACATCAGGACTCTGCAATCTAACTGCTATGGAGTACAGAGCTGTCTAGCTCAAAGCTGTTTTGAGTGTTTTCTTATGTACTGCAGATACAGATTTTGACTGCATTGCAGGTAAACTGCATGTACAACTTGTCCTGTATATGTACAGGTTTACTCATCCTGAAAGAGAAACACAAATTCAGTATGCAATATTATCCCTACTGTGCAGTCTTGCAATGGTAATAAACTGGTTTCCAGTGAAGAAATGTGCCTTTTTTGTCTCAAACCAATAACATTTTCCAACTACTCAGTGGAATATCCTGCAGTCTCAACATCAACGTACATCATCTTGAAGATGAGTATATGCTCACACACTGCAAAAATAGTTGAGGATGCTGTGCCTTGCTTTTCTTTGTGTCCTGTGATACCAGTGTAGTATGCGAGTGTTTCTCACATTAGTGCTGGATGAACTATATTCAGGTACTCATTACATAGGTAATGAGCAAAAATTAGAGAGCATTGCATATGCCCAAACTGTCAGTGACATAAAAAAAACCCCAAAACTTAAAAGGCTTCCTTCATTATGACTACCTTTAGCTCTCTGAGGGTGTAACTGTGTTTTCTGTTTGTTTTCAGTGAAGTATTCAGGTATGTGAAACCAATAATATACAGTGCACCATATACAACACAGTAATCTACAACAAAAAAAATCTGTGCTCCCAGCAGCTACAGGGTGGGAAGGTTTAACCAAATGTTCAGAGCCGATCTTGTCTTTTCCTGTCTTTTTGAAGCTTCTGTGAGCATACTACAGAGTCAGACTTAAAGTTCACTCTGTCTCTAATTAGTGACAGAGAAAAGAAGGTGTATTTGTAGGTGTCAGCTGGAAGAACGTGCCTTCAAGGACTCAGCTCTGTTGATCTAAGATGTGATTTCAAATTGGCTGACTTGCAAAATGGTTTGCTTCAGAACAGCTGCTGTCAAAACA
Source organism: Eubucco bourcierii (assembly GCA_013396675.1). Lineage (NCBI taxonomy): Eukaryota > Metazoa > Chordata > Aves > Piciformes > Ramphastidae > Eubucco > Eubucco bourcierii. The sequence goes on along the minus strand of VWZE01001595.1, from coordinate 39,586 downwards.
GTAGACAAAATAAACAAAGTCCTCTGTAGCTGACTCTGTAATGTATGCAAAAAGCAGCTCTAGGAGCAGCATGGCTAACTGTGTTATAAATTATGTGCCATAGGCATCCAACTGTGTAGATGTGCAGCTTCTTCCTGGGGAGACGCACGTGTGTCCCTGTTTGCTGACACATTATCCAAAGAGTATTTTCTTGGGAACTGAATTGCATTTTAAATGCTCTAGAAGTGCAGTTGGCTGCTATATACGTTTGAAAACCCAGGAACAATCACATCTTTTTCCAACAGTGTCCCATGGAATAGAGATTGGGGATGGGGGTAATACTTTACCACAGGAAATTCTAAGGCTTCCGTTGCATAACCTCTCGGGCTCCTCTATGCAGTTTCAACCAGCTGTTTTAGCAACACTTTTTTTTTTTTTTTTTTTTTTTTGACAGATATATCCATACACTTAGGAGATAGTTTAGGCCTGAAATGTTTCATCCTACTGCTGCTTTGGGCTCAGATTTTGAAAACGTGCTTACGTCTTTAGTAGTTTAGAAGATTCTGTGGACTTCAGAGAGAGCAGAGTGTTTTATAGAGTGATGCCAGAAAGAACTGCTTTAACATGCAGTTTTGATGTAAAAATTGGATTGAAAGGTAAACCCATTACTGTTTAGATTAAACAGACTTTAGTCATGTAATTTACTTGTTTGCAGTAAAATAGGAAACACTTCGGCAATTGAGCTTTTTTTTCGTTTGTTTGTTTTTGACATGAAGGAAAATAGATATATTTTAAAATAATAATTTGTCTCTCCCTCCTAAGAACAGATTCTTGGACTATTTCAGACAAGTTGAGGAAAACAGAAACCCAAAGTATCTTGGTATTTCTCAGGAGAAAAACTTAATTGGAAAATGCTAAAATTAAGTATCAAACCCTCTACTCTTTTATTTAAAACCTGTTTGACATGGATTTAGGAGCATTTATGCTCCCTCAGTACTCTGTTTCTGTGAGTTTGGCACAGAATGGAGGGCAAATCCTCTTGTTGTTTGACTTGTAGGCATATCATGCTCTTGGTGTCAGGTGTCTTCCTGAGGAGACGCTGCAATCATTGAGTTCTCTTTAATGCAACAAGGCAAGTTCAGGCCTTGGACAAGAGCAGACCTTGTGGTCTCTGGAGTTTCATGAAGATACACATAGTGTTTGGAAGCAACAAAGTTGGAGAAGCAGTCTGGCTGATGCTGCAAAGCACAACCATTATTCAGAGCAGTTCTGATCTGAGTTATAAGCTGCAAGTTGTTATTGCTAAGCTTCATCTTCTCCGAGTATCCACATATGCGTCATCAAAGTGGAGCAGGAGTACAAGTAGCCTAGCACTTATAGCATGGTTTACTCCCAAAGAAATGACCCACCTTCACACTCTAAATTTCTCTTTACTGCAGAGAAGCGGGGCATGAGTTTAATATTCTGGATAATGAGCAGTATACTGAATTAAAATCAGGATGATGCACTAGACAGGGAATCATTTGTGATGCTCTGCTTGTCTCTCTTTGGGCTTTTTGTCTAGTTGGCCAGCACCCAGGGAGCACAAACTGCTGCTGTTTGCTCCAAGAGACCAGCAACTGAGGGAAACTGGTTGGGAATTAAGTCCTGCTTTCCAGTCTAGTGGGTGAGAGCCACTTACTGAGTGCATCAAGGGAGTTGATGGTCTGGCTAAGGATCATAGAATCATAGAATGGTAAGGTTGGAAGGGACGTCAAGGATCATCTAGTTCCAACCCTCTGCCATAGGCAGGGACACCTCCCACAAGTACAGGTTACTCAAGACCTCATCCAATCTGGCCTTGAACACATCCAGGGAGGGAGCATCCGCAACCTCCCTGGGCAACCTGTTCCAGTGCCTCACCACCCTTACTGTAAAGAACTTCCTCCTAACATCTAGTCTAAATCTCCCCTCTGCCAATTTAAACCCTTTGCCCCTTGTCCTGTCATTGCAGGACCTTGTAAATATCCTTCCCCAGCCTTCCTGTAGGCCCTCTTCAGATACCGGAAGGCTACTATCAGGTCCCCTCGAAGCCTTCTCTTCTCCAGGCTGCAGAGCCCCAACTCTTGTAGCCTGTCCTCATAGGAGAGCTGCTCCAGCCCTCTGATCATCTTTGTGGCCCTCCTCTGGACCCGCTACAACACTTCCATGTCCTTCCTGTGCTGAGGGTTCCAGAACTGCACACAGTACTCCAGGTGGGGTGTGACGAGAGCAGAGTAAAGGGGCAGAATCACCTCCCTTGCCCTGCTGGCCACCCTAGGACTCGGTTGGCTGTCTGGGCTGCATGTGCACACTGCAGACTCATGTTGAGCTTTTCATCAACCCAGACTCCAAGGTCCTTTTCCTTAGGGCTGCTCTCCAGCCTGGAAAGCAACTTGACTGGACTCCAAAGGGAATGGCAGAAGCTCAGGAAGGAGAAGCAAAGCATTGGGAAACAGTGAACCATAAGGGCAAGCCTACAGTTGTAACAGAAAATGTTACTTTAGAAATACTGAGCTGATCCGAAAGAGAGCCTAACTGAACAACTTCAACATGTAGTACTGCTATCATGAAAGCACTGCGAGAGACATGTGAAGCACTAGAACAACTGGAGGTCAGCACTTCTGGAAGCAAAACAAAGCAGCTTGGGGAGAGGTTCCTAGGCTCAGTCAGAGACCTCACTGAAAGCACAGGACTGTGGCAGCAGTGGGTGCTCATGTGAGAGGGCATTTTGTACCCGGAGTGGGAAATCGAGTAGGCATGACACAGAAGAAGCTGCCCTGTGGAGGTGTGTGGCTGCAGAGCCATCAGTGCCACACATGAGGTTGTCAGAGGGCACTCTAGAACTGTTTGATGGTAAATACATCCATGAGGAAACAATGATGAAAATGAAAGTGGGGGCAAAGTGAGGAAGGCTACTATGTCCAGTATGATGATACACTTTATGAAACAGGAGGAAGGGAGAGGAAAATAAAGAAATTGGAACGTTCTAGAATAGTGGGCAAAAAGGTGTCTTGTGACCAAAAAAAGGGTGCTTGTGGGAAATGCTACTGCCACTGACCCTACCAACCATTGGAAAAAATAAGTGTTCCTGCATGTCATAAATGTCTTCCCTACATACAATGGGGACATCAACAATCTTTAGTCTGATGTTGGGTGCATGTGTCAGTTACTCGTGTGTGGGAAGGCCCAGAAACCTCAGTCAGGGTCTGAATCTGATTACAAAGTGTCATAAACAACAGAAGAGCCCAGAGAGCATTTAAAAATAATTAATCTGCAATTTAAGTGTGTTTATACATCACTGTAGGGAAGCTGTTCATAAGAATCTCAACAATATGTTATGGCTTAAAAAGGAGAACAGAGGTGGGAAGTGAAGAACAACCATAAAATGGCAATAATCAAATAAATTAGACTCATGGAACAGTGGTTCTCAGTCATAGGCAGAAAACATTGGAAATGAATTTCCCAAGCTCTGGCAGAACTGAGAAGAGAGACTTTCCTGACCTGGCAGAGCAAATAAAGAGTAAAAATAAATATGGCCTGGGCTACTTTGAAAAAAGGGGCACACAATTAGAATAGCTTATGCTGCTCTTAGAGATGGTCGTGAGTTCTTGGTCCTTAGAAGGAGGATTGTTGAATGGGAAGTGGTTTATTGATTACTGTTTTTACAAGCTATGGTAGCTTACTTACCTTTATCATTTTAAGAGATTCTTGCTTTGCCCTTTCACTTAATGTAAGGTCATGGAACAATTGATTTGGCATTTGGTACAGTTTGAACTTAAAGGGGTGAAAACTGTGTGTGAGGAAGCAGAATAGTTGCAGTGTTTGGCAGTTTAGCTTTCGGGTTGGAAAAGTGGCAGCAGCAGCCCTGACAACAGCTCCATTTGACACTTTTGCCATGACAAAGCTTCCTAGCAACCGTGCCTAGCAAGTGGGGTGTGCTTGCAGGGATGCTCTCCTTCCTCCTCAAAATGCTGCCTTCCAAAGGCTGGGGGAGGAAAGTGGCCTTACTCCAACCCAGCCTGTGAGCTTGAACTACTGAGTAACAGCTGTCTTGCGAGTGGCAGGCACAGTGAAAAACTGCTCCTGTGCCAGCCTTGCTTTTCACAGCTATAGAGCTCTTTAGGATGAAATACTTTGTGGCATGTATTGGTGTTTATGACAGGTATGGTCCAGAATATATCACAGTGGCTAAAGATTCCTGTGAGAAACATTATTCTTGGGGCTGGGGACAAAAGCAAAACATGGACTGCACAGGTTTCTTTTATTTTCATTATGAAGAGGAGTTTGTGATTAGAGATTAGAATAGTCTGTCAAAGCAGCTGCAGAAAGGCAGCTCAACCCCTGCAATTCAGTGTCTAAGATCATTTTGCTTCAGGAAAACACTTTAAGGAACACTGTCTTTAACCTTGTTTTCATAATGAAAATAGAGAGAAATCTAATGAAGCCTTCTGTGATTAGCGATGCTCAGGCATTTAGGGTGCTCTGTTCCAAGCTAGCTCAAGCCTTTCTTATGGAACCTTGCCATGTAAGAGATTACTTCTTGCTCTTTCTTACCAAGGTTTTCTGTTAACAAGCCCTACTTATTTATACAGGTTGCAAGGAGTTAATTATAAGCACAGGGTATGAGTTGTTGGTTTCTGCAAATTGCTGAGGCTGGAAACTCTCATTATTTTTCACAGGCAAACCATTGGCTGTTATCTGTGGCTTGCTGTAAGACTGCAATTGCTTTACCTTCATAGGTACTGGTAGTGAAACACAGGGATGATAGGAAAAGGAATTTCCTGACAAAATTGTGCTGTGAAACACATGCTGTGCACCTTCCATCAGAAATCTCTCAAGGTTTTGTAGCCCTTCTCTTTACACATGCCCAGCTTCAGGAAAGTTAATTGTGTTTAATGAGGGCTACCTGTGCTATAAAGCCATTTTCAGAGAAAATGTAAGATAAAGAGGTGGCAACTCCCCTACAGCTAGTGAAAAACTAATATGCATGATTATTTCTTCAGTTCATAAAGGAACCAAGCTTTACATTTACGAGATAATAAAAGCTTTTTTAGTCAGTACAGGTATTACTTCATCTTGCTAACTGCACTTCAAGATGTGGGGAAGGCTTAATCTGTTTCTCCTTACGCTTATCTAATTGTACCACTAATAGGAACTGGTGTTTGAGGGCTATTGACTTTCATGCCTCAGTGAGAGCCTGAGATGCCTTAGCATCAGACAGGATGAAAGCTTTTGATTGTCTTTTTCTGCTGTGAATTAAGAGTAAAAATCCACAAACATGTTATCATGGGTATGATAAAAATCAGAAGACGTTTGAGCTCTATTTTTTAATTTTTATTTTTTAATGGAGATACTTGCTGTAGTAGAACTCTGCATGTGTGAATGATAATGACAAATTAATCAGGAAATGGAAGGAGAAGAATGTGTCAGGGAAACTGTCAGGAAATGGTAGTTAATATCAGCTGAAAGGAAAATGAGCTGTGTACAGCACTTACACAGCAAGAGATGAAAAGGAGAGGAGCAATATAGTTAATATGGCTTCTCTCATCACATTTAATTTTTCGATGGGGATGAAAGCCTGAAAATAAGCTGGAGGCAGTAGACTTTCTTGTCTAATCTCCAAGCACTTTACCTTTTCTCCAATGTAACTAGGGGAACCTGGCATTAGTCATTACTTCAGGTGACAGAGGAGGGGGGATTTGAGTCAGTCTAATCACAGTCACTGGAACTGAGCTTAATTTGAGAGCATTTGGTGTGTTGTTGGCAATATTTCCATGTATCATAAACAGAGACCCCAAACTAACAAAAATGCTTCACCAACCCCCTTTAGCTCCTACACACAGGGAAAAAAAAAAAAAACATAAAAGAGGCAAGTGGCAAAAATGTGTTTGATGCTGAATTAATACTGTTAGGGGTGGGAGATCATCTATTGATCTGCTTCACTCAGGTGGCTCTGCTAAGATAAAATAGCAGGTACAAAGAAGTGGTTTGATACTGGGAGAAAAGGAATCTACCTCTAATAAATATACACGTGGGCAAAGCAGATTTTGAAGCAAATCAAAGTGAAAAGTTTGATCCAACTTCAGTTCTGCAACAGCTTCATCTAGAGCAGTAGTATTACACCAAGGATGGATTTGTGTTTCAGACCTTCACAAAGGAGATGTCATTGAGGCTGGTGAAAAGAATTGACAATATAGTGGGTCTCAGGAGGGGATATTCAGAGCACTAAAAGCCCTGGCCTTTTTTTTGCCAGTCAGGTACTGCAGTTGGTGCAAAGGGCTCTGTGTTCCACACAGTGCCGCAGGGAGGGATCTTTCTTTTTTGTGAAAGGGAAAGGCAGTGATGAGAGAGATAAATGGCAACCTCCTTGCCTATAGGGGAAGTCGTAGTCATGAGAGGAAATAATCAACCCTTTGTCTGCTGGGAGGGTGGGGTGGGTGAAAACAGCCAGCAACCTCACTAAACAAATGAAAACCTTTGGTCAGGTTATGTGCATCTCCTTTCTGGGGCAAGAAAGGGAAAGATTTGCAAAGGCAGTGCAAAGCTGGCATGTTAGTGCTATTCTCTGTTTTGCTTACAGTTCATAGTGCTTTCAGCTCCTGGGTTCTTTGGTGGCAGCTGAAGCCAAACAGTACTAGACTTCACCAGACAAACAGCCTTCCACAAAATGACTGTGTGAAGTAATTCTGTTGTTCAGTAAGTGACACTGTTCTCCCTGACTCAGTCCTGTAGCACCATGAGACCAGGGGACATGGTGCTGACTGTCACTTAGATCAGCAGTAATCATGAATTCTTGGTTACTTGTGACAGAAGAGATGCCTTTACCTCTTTCTGAAAAAAAGAAAAAAAATCTATCCATACAGCTTCTTTGTCAACAAAAATGTGGGCTATTCTAAATGAGTTATACGTCCATTGTTTTATCCAGGCCTGTGAATGTACAGGAGCCAAATGTACCACTTCTCTGTTTTAATGTTCAGTTTTAAAAGTGAAAGTAAAGAGAAAGGCAATCTTTGTTTATGCTCCAGTTTCTTCCCCAGCTTAAGTGAACTTGGCTCAGGTCATTTAAAAAAAAAAAAAAAAAAAGGCAAAACAAGCCAACAATACCACCACAACAAATAAAGTGCACACACAAAAACCACAAAACAGAAAAAAAACAAAACAAGCAAACAACAAAACCTCAACTTCCCCCCCTGCTCCCCCCAAAACAAAACAGAAAACCCAAATGGATCTTCAGTGAGTACATTGAAGTCAAGTTTCTGAAGGATGTAAATGCCAAAAACCAAGAGGCTTCATTTTCATAATCATGAAGAACATGCTAGGAACAACAGACTGAAATTAAAGGAAGGGAAAATCTGGGCTTTTTATCATGAAGGCCCCCTCTCTCAATGGATCTATTGGCATGCTCTGAGGAGGAGGCAGAGCATGCTAGGAAGTGGTTCTTTTCAAAGTGGAAAAGCTGAAATGTTGAGCTATGGAACCAGTGGTCCTGGTAGTAGCTGGAAGATAGCTGGTGATGCCATGAAGGTCTGAGACCTGCACATTCAGTGAGACTGAGGTTGTCATTTGATTTGTGTTCCTTGTGCTCTGTGCTGGCGTGTGTGGCAGAGACTTGGGTTGCTGCCGTGGTCCCCTGCACGAGTGATGCAGTGTGTTCTGAGCTGTGTGCATATGTGGGCATCAGAAACAGTCTGAAAAGCTACTGACTAGTTATGAAATAAACTATTCTGATTTTTATTGATAGTATATTCCTCTTTGGCACTGGAAAGCTGAAATATATAGAAGAGATCTGGAGTTGTATAGTGGTGATCAGGTGCATTGCCTTGTGACAGAAACAAGGCTACACAGATGAGGGGAGGAGTCAAAATGAGAGTTACAACAGGAGACTCAAACTATGGGGCTTAATATTTTCAAACTTGGGGTAGAGTCTACTTAGGTCATGGTTCATGGGGTAGGGACTGGCCCCTCCCAAAGACTGGTAGCACAGGGCATGTGTTGTCCAAAGTGTGACTATAATCTTTCGTGCAGAGTTTTTGCAAGAGAACTAAGAAATAGTCCCTGATGCAATTTTTTCCTGCCACATTGAATCAGCTTTTATTTGCAATGTTTAATTTCATCTTTCTGCTGCTCCTAATGTCTGAATGCAGCTTTTCATACAACAGGGTAAGCAACAGATATTTTTTTGAGCAAATGGGATCCCTCAGTTATCTAATGGTTACTGATTTGCACATAATTGCTTCTGGCAAACACAGTTTGATGCTTTGTTAAAATAAGACTCAATTAATTGAAGCTGTGAATTTTCCTCTTTTTTTTTTTTTTTGAGTAAGGTGGGGAGAATAGGAAGGAATTAAACCCCCAAGTGCATAAAACAAAAACCTGGACTCCCCAAAACCCTAAACAGTGGATATTGTCTCATTCAAGACCATGAGTGAACTGCTCCATATTCTACCTTCTTGCTGAAGGCCAGGAAATGGAGCAGGAATGCACTGAACTGCATGTTCTCAGTAGCAGCGGCTCAGTGGGCAAGAAAATACCAGTGAATAAACCCTGCCTCAGAAATGTTCTTCTTTAACTGCTTTTAATAACATCTCAGCTGTGTAGCAACATTGCCTTCAAGTCACTTGTCCTCCTACTCCTCGGGTTACTGACTTAGGGTTCATCTTCCAGTTCAGCAGCAAGGATGACTCCAAAGGCGTGCTCTCAGCTGCGTCTCCCTGTGCACAGCGTGACTGGGTTCAGATAAGGACAAGCACAGCTTTCTCTGTGGCTGAGTTGCATGGCAGTGGCGGTGAGGAGGCCAGACACTTGCACAGTGGCATGTGGCTCAGATGCCTGTCCTTTTAAGCCTTCTAAGCTACATTCCTCAAAATAAGGTGACGTGAAGGTACTGTTTATTGATTTGCTCCCCAGATGTAAAGAGAGACTGTGCTTTAAGGTGGAAGGTAGATGGGTTATTTTGGTGGTATCCCCTGTAAGTTCCATGATAGTTAGCTTCTGCATTTTTAAATTCCTGGTGCCAAACTAGTGTTCCCCATCTTCAACAACAACAAAAGTAAATGTAACAAAACAAACCAACCAAACAAAAAGCAAACCAGTCTCCTAGTCAGAAACATTTATTCTCTCACAAAAAACAATGGTGCTGGCATTGGACTAGAGAAATTGACTGCACTGCCCAGACCTATGCTCTGTTCAGCGCTTTAGATTGCTGTGAAACTTTCTTTAGGTATTTGAATTCAAGCCAATGATGCAAGACCCGTGAAAGGAGCACCACAAAAAGGGAAACATTTACAGGGCAATTGCCACTGTGTGTGACACAAGAACACTCTCTGCTGTGACTGATTTCTCAGTATTAGAGTTTTTCACATAGAATGATAAACCTGCAGCTGGACTTATGCACAGATCAAGATTTCAGCAGGTAGATCTGAAATTAAGATTACACCAGGTCTCTGTCCTAAGGTGAACCATATTTGCTTTGCTTGCATCTGAGAAGCAGGATGATTAAAACATGTATCATAGGGCTGTTGTGAACATTGTCAGTAACATTTATCATGTCAACTCTGGGAGGCACATTTGAGATGGCTCCCTAGGTCCTGGGTGGCCCAGCTCTGCTGGCAGATGGATGGGTTTCCCACTGCTCACATGCTGGGCAGGCTGAACTGCAGTCTGCAAACACCACTGTTTATTGCTCTTCTAGCACTGGAGTCTTAGTGTTGGTGAGACCCCCATTGTGACCAGGGCCTCCTCTCCTCTGACTGTTAGAAATGGCTGTTTTAACCTCTCTTGCCTTTAGAAAACTGAATGCCATTTCAAGTTTGGCAATTCCCTAATTTATCTACTTAACTGAAAATGAAAAAAAAAAAAAAAGAGCAGAAATATGTGAAATTGATAACACAAGAGTCACTGAGCATCAGCTTTCTCTCAAGCAGTGATAGAATTGGATTTTATGGGGGGGAAAAAAAGGGCAATTATTCCACTGTTTTGAAACCAAATTGTTAGTCTGGAATAATATCAGCCAATTGAAAAAAAATCCAAGGGATAAACTTTAAAGTATTTTCTTCTAAAAGTAGAAGCCCACATTTTACTGGGGAAGGGATTTGTACACTCTCACTGGCTCACAGGATGTCAGGGGTTGAAAGGGACCCAAAGAGATCATCAAGTCCAACCACCCTACCAGAGCAGGACCATACAGTCTAGCTCAGGTCACAGAGGCCTTGAAAGTCTCAAGAGAAGGAGTCTCCATGACCTCTCTGGGGAGCCTATTCCAGTGCTCTGTGACCCTTACAGTAAAGAAGTTCCCTCTTCTGTTGAGGTGCAACCTCCTGTGCTGCAGTTCACATCCATTGCTCCTTGTCCTATCACTGGGAGCAAGCGAGCAGAGCCTGTCCACCCTCCCCCCATCCTGATCCCTAGCCCTCAGATAGTTATAAACATTTATTAAATCCTCTCTCAGTCTTCTCCAGGTTCAGAAGCCGCAGGTCCCGCAGCCTCTCCTCATTAGGCAGTACTCCAGTCCCTTCATCATCCTTGCAGCCCTCTGACAGACCTTCTCCAGCAGATCCCTGTCCCTCTTAAACTGGGGAGCCCAAAACTGAATGCAGTACTCAAGATGAGCTTCTCTCTTTTTTTTTTTTTCTTTCTTTCTATATAAGTTTTCTTCTTACATATTGCCAGCTGGTCATGTGGATGACAGGAAGAAAAGCCACAAGTTAACCTGAGGAAGTACCTCCTCCACCATACTGAACAATCTGCCCTAGTTGAAGGTGTTGCTGCTCACTGCAGGGGGATTGGACTAAGATGACCTGTAAAGGTCCCTTCCAACACAAACCAGTCTGTGATTCTATGTATTCTCTTTCCCCACAACTTTCTATTTAAACAAAACTCACTCCAATCCCCAACTTCATCAACCTAGGAAACTCTCTAAGTTCTCCCAAATGTATGATTCCTATTGTACAGATTTCCTCTTGACATAGAGGCACAGTACTTGAAAATGTCTCTGTTTTCTCTGTAAAGAGAGAGAATGAATGTTTGCCAAATGGACAGCTTATATGAATGACTTATGATTTTCTTTTTGAACAGAAATCTACCAGCTATGTGCAGCTGGGTGTTTAATTCATACTGAATGAGTTATGCAAGAGATTTCTCTGTATTCAGAAATTCCTTTTTTAACATAATATTAATTTCAGGCTTAATTCGAGTACAGCAGATGCTTTTGCCCATGAGCATATTAATAGGCACTTGTCCTTTGACTAATTCCTTTAACTCCCCCTCTGGGGGTTTGTTTTGAGGTTTTGTCATGGAAAAATATTATTGTGGGATGGAGCTTATTTGTGTGAAGCCAACAGGGAGCCAACAAAGAGAGGAAGTGAGTTAGCTTGAGAGAGCTGGAGTTCATGTGATAAATTACATTCTTTAATATCCTGTCACTACTAGAACAGAGAGGGGTTGGTCAGCCTGGAGAAGAGGAGGCTCTAGAGAGAGACCTTCCAGTACCTGAAAGATGCGTACAAGAAAACTGGAGACGGACTGTTTACAAAGGCCTGCAGTGATAGGGTGAGGAGCAATGGCTTCAAACTAGAGAAGAGCAGATTTAGATTGGATGTTAGGAACAAGTTCTGCACCACAAGGGTGGTGGAACCGTGGAACAGCTTGCTCAGAGAGGTGGTTGAGGACCTGTCTTTGGAAATACTCAAGGTGAGCCTCAACAGGGTATTGAGCAACCTGATCTAATTGAGGATGTCCCTGCTTACCGCAGATGGGATTGGACTTGATGACCTTTGGAGGTCCTTTCCAACCCAGACCATTCTGTGATTTCCCTTTATGCCTGAGAAGTCCTGTGCATGTCTTGTGGGCTTGATGGGCTTGGTGGTTGCAGCAGTTGTGCTTTAGGGCTGGAATTAGCCTGAAAGGACATTGTTAGGCAAGGTTCTAGGAGACATGTTGGTGAGTTTATAATGGTTAATCTTAGGAAGGGATCAAGAAATAAATATGCAAAACTTTAAGTCAAAATAACAGTCAAATGATTAATGCTGGCTTCTGTTCCATGGATCTTTTAGGGAAATCAGCACAGTATTGTGGAGTGTTTTGATTTTGGTATAAAGGTGTTTATTGCAAAACATCTGAGCAGTCTTTTTGACCCAGTCTACACTAAGTGTCTGTGACTATGAAAGCTAATTTCACTATACTTGAGTCACTCTGAATTCTGTAGCTTATGGGTAGCACTGTGATGAAACAGCAAATATAAAGACTGTCCAAGAGGATATAAAAAGGTGCAAAAAGTGGATTGTCAATGTCAGACCAGTGGGCTCTGATTTTTGTCCTGTGAACTTTTGTAGTGGCTATGCTATTGTTGAGACATGGAGGAGTATTTTATATGTAGAGGGGAAAGAAGAATGTGACTCAATCAGAAGGCAAGAGGGATTATGGATGCCTTCCACGGGCTGGTGCTTGCTGACCTTCACCTTCATATATACACACAGCATTTTTCAAAGGTTTTGACGCACATCTGCCCCTTCTGAAGATGCCAGAGAGAGTGGCCCACTGCAGGACAACAGTTTACTATCTACAGGGAAACATTCAGCATGACACTGTGATGGGTACTGTGGTAAGTGCTAGGAGTAAGTGGTTTGTTTCTCCAGTCTTCAGTGATGGCATCTTCTTGTCAAACCACAATACCTTGGAGGAATATGTGGAAATGTATCTCTCTGTTGGAGAGCAGGAAAGGTGTATTTCTTGCCACCTGAGATGACCACTGTCCATACAGTTGTCAGCAGTGTATAGTCAAGTGATCCTTTGGATAGACCTTCACAGATGCTTGCTCTAGGGAAGCTTCAATGTCTGATCCTCAGCAGGGCAACTGGTACCTACAATGTCTGGGAAATTGGGACAGAGTTTGTTGAGGTGTGATTTCTCAAGTTGTTGAAAATGGATTAAGTGCCAGGAGCTGTATTTCCTGGCATGTAGATATTCAGGCATTTTCTTTATGTGGCTATACATTGAAACTGTTTGCATTGTAGCTGTGGCTTAACTTGCTAATATCTTCAGATATATTAATTTCTGTATAATACAAACCCTCTTCGTATGGACTCTGTGTATGGTGATGGATTAGTGAAGTTGGCCGGTGTAGTTGTAGTTGGAAAAATCTTACAAACTCTGTTGGTTTCCAAGTTTGGGCCTCCAATTAAGACAGTGGAGCTGTGTAGTGGCAAACTCATGTAAACCAGAGAATTGTTTCATTGTGGTGCAAAATGAAAGCATTGGAGCTTCAATCCTCAGTTTATGCCTGAAGGAGAAGCCTCATAGGTGTTGCAGACTGTTTTCCCTGTATGAAGTATATGGGAATAAATTGCAGAGCTCATCTGTATTTGTAGCTGCTTGTGGAGCATATTCTCTTCATATTTTCATAATTTGGAAGAACAGATGGTTAAACCTTAGTCTAAATAGAATGTATTCCAAGCAGTGCTCTCACCATGAGTAAATCCTGGATGTTAAAAAACCAGAGAATCGAAGAGCTTTAGGCTTTGTAAGCTGTAAGGAGCACGTCTCCAGCCTTGTACTACGGTGTCCTGAGGCAATATCTTTCTGTAGAGTAAGTTTCTGAGAAAATCCCTATCAGCCAAGGCTGTTATGAACAAGTGTACAGAAGGCGTATGCTAGAGCAGTCATGGAAAAATAAAACTGCAGTACACACTGGGCTTTCATGCAAATCCTGGCTCTCCTGAGGAGTTTTGAAGGTTGCACCACATTGGTTGGCTGGGAAGTTATGAAGCTGAACGGAAGATGAGGTCACTATACCTCATATTTACTCGGGTCTTACCTTGGTCCTTCCTGGATGGCCTCACCTTCAAGAAAAAAAAAAAAAGAACCCAACAAAACCCAAAACCAAACCAAACCAAAAACCAAGCCATGAAATTAAATTGATAAGGAGTGGCCTGAAGGAGGTCAGTACTGCACAGGTCTCCAAATTACTCCTTACACAGTAGCTGATTCATGCTTCAATGGAAATCAGTTTCAGTTTTGAAGAGAGATAATCATGCTGGTCAGGGTGAAGTGCATTTAATGTTGCACTTTTGTTTCCCAAGCCTCACTGAGTACAGTATGCATTTTGGCACTGTCTGTAGTCTAGTCTAAGTGTGACTTTTATGTTCCAGTAGGGTTCAGTGTGATCTGCTGGGTACTCACCACTTTGAAAAATTAGATTATTTCATTAGGAGCCCATGAATTTTAGGACCTTATCTTTAGACTTGCTTTTAAAACTCATGACTCAGTTTAGACACCTGTGAACTTAAAAAAAAAATTGAGTGGTGAAGATGAACTGGGAGTTATGTGCTGCTCCAGCCTATCCTTACTCAGATTAATTTGGGATATGGTGGGGAAAGTGATGAAGGAGCACTGCTGAAGACATCTCAATTTCTGCCCTTGTCGTCAAGGCTCGAGAAGTGCTTTTGCACAGATTGCTGGCTCAGATCACCCACTTAATGTGGTGGTTAGTGCAGCAGATTGAGGAATGTTGAAATCACTTTATAACTAACCAGAAGTCATTAACAAGTCTGGAAGTCATCTGGAACACCCTAAAGACAGAATTGATTCTTTACTCCCATTACATTGCTAATTAAAAGAAAAAAAAAAATCTGTGTGTGTATATATATATATGTAGAGAGAGATACATGCATATCTAAAGAAAAGTGTCTAATGAAAGTCTGAGGTCATTCAGATCATATTCATGATACAACCCTTTCTAAATTTTTCACAGAGTGTCATTAAATCAGCGATGAGTGGTGGGCGTTTTTAAAAACACCAATGAATCTGTTTCTGTTTGTCTTGTAATGAGCCTTATTAGGAAGGTTTGAAATGGTTTCAGAAAATGGTGTCAAGTGTCTGTGGAATAAACCAGTTTTCCTCAGGCTTTTGACTTAGACAGGACAAAAAAAAAATATCCTAGAAGTAGATTATTACTTTGTCCATGCAAATTCATTCAGACTGTGTTATGGTGTGTATATTAATGGGACCCACAAAGTGTGTTGCCATTTGTTCATTGTATATTTTGCATTAGCATAAAGGAATATTCCAAATGACTTTACAGCTGTTTGTACAGAAGGCGAAAATGTCTATAAAATGGCTGTAAGAGTCTTATGTCTTGGGAAGTTTATCTGGAACCTGTAACCTTTGGTTACAAACGTGCAAATAGTGCTGTGTATGGTAACAGTGGCTCTCTTTTTAGGTCTGTGAAATGCCTTCTTTTTTTACAGTGCAGTAGTAGTGTCAGGAATATGATTCTAGCAAAGATTTTAGGAGTGTTCTTCAAGCTAATTCTTAGTTTAATACTATCCTGGCAAATACTTAGTTTGGGTTTTACCCTGCAGTTGCTATGATTATCTTTCTGATCTCTCTCAGTCTAAATATCTTCTTTGGCTCTGATTCTTTCCCCTCTTGCACCCCCTTCCTTTCCTTTATCATTCATTGATTAATTTCCTATTCTCTCATTTTCATTTCCAGTTAGGCATGTGTTCTGAAGTATTGGATTGTATTTGGAAGGTACTGTACCTCTGGAACAAGAAACCTCATTATGCTTAGGGGATTTCAACCTGCTTGTGTGTAACTTCTCTCAGACCTGCATAATGATTAGTTTTATGGCAGAAGGTTGGTTGTTTCAGTGCTTAGATTGTTTGAGTTAGTAGTGCTCTCTCTAGTTTCAAATCATTGTTGAATAAAGTATTTTCTTTATGTCCAACTGCCTTTCTTGTAGTACATCAGTTTCAGACAACTATGTGGTAAAGAATGATGTAGAATAGGAGCTGGAAAACACTCTTTATCCCTGTTTCTGGCACTAGAATTTCAAGCCCTGCCTGAATCATCAGAAAGATGATAAGTTAATTTGAATTGCTTAGATTCATGCCTTCAAGGCCTGAAATGATATCTCTTTTTTGTAGATTAGGGTTTACCAGTGACACTGAATTAGGTGGAGAAAATGTTGCTTCTGTTCTGACACTGGTAAAAAAAAAAATAAAAAAAAAATTATTTATGAACACAACCATTGCTGTTAAATACATTGTGCAGCACTTCTTACCTCCTCTGGTGTGCAGAGGGAAGACTGCCTGGAACCAGGGTGAACTTGTGTGGGAGGAGGCCAGTGTGGTGGTTGACAGTGGGAAAACTGGAATGGTGTAACTGGAAACATGAAGAATGGATTTTTCCTGCAGAATTCCATGGAAGTATGAGACAGCCTTGGCTCGTGACTTTTCTAGCAATACATGGAGACAGAGATTTGACATGCCCTGGGGTAACTGTGTAAAAGTCTCTACTGGGAAGGCAAACCTGGGGCATTGATTGTCGCTATGGAGCTGACAGGCATCATGCTTTTGGTTTTGAAGTTTTTGTCTGTGCTTTTTAGCACACACCAGGATGTCCAGTAGGTGGGTTTTTTTTGTTTGTGGATTGTTTTTGCTAGTTTTTATATTGTTGTTTGTTTGGTTTTGTTTTTTTAATCTGGAACTTTGACTTGCTACCAGCAGGCTTTTTGAAGGCTATATTTGCTTGACTGATGACCACCATTGCACTAGCCTGTTTTATTCCTTTAATTGCTCAGATGGAAGAAATAAGGAGAAACAAAATTACTGCATCAGCAGACTAAGTTTTGTCTTATGCTGTTCAGAAACTCACACTCTGGTATGTGATTGTGATGTAAAAAAAATGCATATGTTAAACAAACAAAACATCAACAGGAAAAAACAATATTCAAGGGACAGTACATTCAGGGTGATTTGTCTCGTTCTCCTGAACAGTAGTATCTACCACAAAAGCTAATCATTGAGCTAAAGGAAGGAGGCATTTCATGATCTGAAAATTGAGACCAAGGCTCTGGGTTGAACTAACATTTATTTAGGACATTTGGATCAAACTGGAGAATTTTTGAGTTCTTAAAGAATGTTTATGAAATAAAAATATTTACTAATTTCTTACAGTTCACTGCAGGAACCCATGTCTCTTTGGCTTATATTGCCAGAAATGAGCTTGCTTGTGTTAAGTTACTTAAAATACTCAGAACTGGTTTGCTTTAAGATGTTAAAAAGGCTATTTTCCATTTTACTGGAGGGAAGTATGGGAAGAACCATACTTGTCTTTGGAAGAAGTAGTTTCCAATATCTAAAGTGGATATTCAGGAAATTTCCTTTGTTCTCTGTAGTCCATAGTTTATATTTGTAACCTAAGATTTCTCAATCTGTGTGAAAACAGAGAATTTTGAAAGCCCTTTTATAATGCTTATGTGCGTCTGAAAGACACTTACATTTGTATGGCTACATTTATGTTGTATCCAAACATAGGCAGCAATCGAATGTTACAGACTCAGTATTACTTGGTGGCTGATACCAAAATAGACCAACTTTCAAAAGGAAAGTAAGACCTATGGTACAGACTATCCTCAGTCCTTACTGTGTGCAGTTCTGGAGCCTTCAGCACAGGAAGGACATGCAAGTGTTGGAGCGGGTCCAGAGGAGGGCCACGAGGATGATTAGAGGGCTGGAGCAGCTCTGCTATGAGAGAGTTGGGGCTCTTCAGCCTGGACAAGAGAAGGCTTCCAGGAGACCTTATAGTAGCCTTCCAGTGTCTGAAGGGAGCCTACAGGAAGGCTGGGGAGGCACTATTGCAAGGTCTTGCAGTGACAGGACAAGGGGCAATGGGTTTAAACTGGCAGAGGAGAGATTTAGACTGGATGTTAGGAGGAAGTTCTTTCCAGTGAGGGTGGTGAGGCACTGGCACAGGTTGCCCAGGGAGGTTGCTAGGTGGGAAGGGTGTGAATAGCTTTTGTAGCCCCAGTGCAGTTAGTTTAATGGCTGAAGTTATGCACAAGTATATTGGTGTGCTGAGGATAGCTATAATGCATTTACTATGGAGAAGTCTCAGTTTTTAGTACAGTGACATAAAGGTTTGTTTCCATGGCCCCTGCTTTCTGTGGGGTCACCAAAAGCAGAAGTCTGAAAGCAAACTTCTATTTTTAGTGCAGTATCTCCTTGGACTGGCTCTGCTGTACACTCAGCATTCGTCCTGCTGCTTCCAATCTTAGCCAAACCCCTCTCTAGTTAAATATGAAATTTCAGTTATTACTTTTGAAACCCAAAAGGTTTAAAGCAATATTGCAGATTTCCATCTTCCCTAACATTTTGGCCTTCGTACTACATTCAGTTGCTACATTCTGACAATGTATTTTACATTTCATTTTCCAAGCAGTGCTATATTAGATTAGCTCAGATAGGAAGAATAGCTTCACATTTATCATGAGAGTGACTTCCATATTCACTCAAACACTGTGCAATATTGAGTAGTTTAAATCTCCAGCATGCAAACTGTAAATGAACATTTAAGACCTCTCAACATCCATTACTCTGTTTAAACAGTCATGCAAGATTACTACTTTCCAGTAATTTCTCCTCGAATACAAATATATCATATGTTCTACTGTTGTTTTAATTCTTTTGATCTACATACCAGGAAAAGTACATCTTATAATTAGGAAATGACAAGAATGAATAATATATGGAAAGCTGAGGCTTTTATTGCAATTGCAAGTAGAAATTGCAGGTTTGTTTGCAGTTCCAATTACCTATTTTCATAAAAAACAGTGATACTTAGGTTGCCAGGCATGATCCCAGAGGATAAATACCCATCTTTCTGGGATCACTGATTCAGGCTCTTGATAGCCTTAGAATAAATTCTGACCTGTGAAGACATGAAGTATGCACTGTTCTGTTGCAAGGGGTGAATTTCTTTACTGAGTAAAGTAGCCCTTTAAGGCATCCAGGCAGAACAGTGTGGGGAATATTTACCACAGACTTTTTGTTTTTCAATAATTTCAGACTATAGAGCTCAACATTTATCACGTAACATAAATGTTAGAAATTTGGTTATTGGCAGAATGAATCAGTAAAAACCCTGTGGAGTATGCTGTGGGATGCATGTCAGAGTAGAAGAGTTTGTAACTCCTGGTTTGTGTAGCAGCTGTGATAAACAGCTTTACATCTTCACAGTGCTGCAGCAGTTTATTGATTTGCACTGCAACCTAAAGACTGGCATCTGTGCTTCCCAAAGAGCTTAGGAAGCCTGGCAACATGCTCTCAATATTTCTGGAGATTGAAATTGGTTACTGTTCCACTACCCTTGTGGTAAAGAACCTGCTTCTAACATCCAAACTAAATCTCCCAGTCTCTAGTTTGAAGTCATTGCCCCTCATCCTGTCACTACAGACCTTTGAAAACAGTCTTTCTCCATGGGAATTAAGATCTTCTGAAGTTTATGGTTAGTGTTTAGGTGAAAATAAAATGCTAGTTGAAGCTTCTGATCTCTCACAGCAGCATATAGAAGGCCAATGTTCAAATTTATACTTAAAACAGCTGTTCTAGGGTCACATTTAACCAAAAATTAATTAACCTGTTAAAGAATAACTAAAACTTAATTACATTTGAGTTTGTATTTCATCTTCCAGCTGTGGTGAAATTAAGACCTAGTTGGCTGTATGATCATTCATAGAGATAACTTGATTTTTATTCTTGCAGATTCCAAGTTTCTTGCTTGCTTCTTGTCTTTGTATATTAAGAATGACCTTACTTTAAAAAGTCCTCAAGGTTTCACTCTCTTAGTAGGAACATTATCAAGCACAAGTAGTTGAGACTTCTGTGGTCAGAGAAGGCATGTCCTCTACCCACAGGAGCCTGGCTCTGTCCCTGTATTGGCACTACTTAACTGTGTGCAGGAGTTATCTGTGATTGTGCTTGATAATAGTATAAAGCAGCTAGCTATATGTATGCTTAGCCAGTGTGTTTATCCAGTTACTGTGCTTCTGCAGACACAATGAATACTTTCATACCTACACTAGAGGATAGTTTTAGAGTTTGGTTGGCCAGGGGTTTTTGTTTTGGTGGGGTTTTTTTTGTTGTTTTTTTTTTTTTTTTGGGTGAATGTATTTTGTTTTTGGTTGCTCACACAGGGGTTTTTGCCATTTGTTTTTCATGTATTGGGGAGGGTTGGGGACATCTGGTTGGTTGGCTTTGGTTCTGATTTTATTTATTTATTTATTACATGCATAAGCACCATCTCCTCATCATTAGTGATATATTGAGTGCCCAGAATAACAGACAAATTTATCTGTGGGCCAGCCAGCCTTAAGATTATAGCTGTTTTACAAGAATGTTTGATTAGATACAGGTCACTTACTGTGAACAGTAAAATAATGAAACAGTTGACTTCTTAAAGTGTATATCTAGAATGATCTTGCTAAACAGCAGAGCTTTTCTCAACGTGTAAGTTTTGTGTGCTGCAAAGGTGTAGTGACAAATGCCTTGTGGAACGAGTGCTGTTTTAATACTGGTCATGCCCATTCCATGCAGCAATAAAACAGAGTCTGTTACTGATTTCATAGACTTCAATGTCACCTAGTATCAATGGTCAGTTAGTGGCAGCCCAGCACGACCCTGTATGGCTATAAAATGTGTGCTTAGAGAGCAAATGTTGGACTGGTTGTCAGTGAAAATCTACACTGTGATCATGAAGGAACTTTATCAAGACTGAGGTGCTGCAATGCATGTTTTAATATATTAGGTCACATACCCATTGGATAAAGAACTTTCTGCTTCTTCCTTATAAATGTCATAGCTCCTGGAGTAGTAGTCACCTAAGGATCTGTTGAGGACCAGCTGTATAAAAAGTGCTGTCATCATATGAAGTTGAATATGTCTGGAAGCTATTTCTCTCCTTCCCAGCTGACAAAAGACTACAAGCAACATTACAAGGCTTGTGTGCATGTGAGGGGCAGAGTAAAGAAAACCAAGGGCTGTCTGAGGCTGTAATGGATTTACAGTGGGCTGGAAGTGTTCTACATCCTTTTAATAAAAACTACAGCAATTAGAAAACCTGCATATTGTATCCAGGTGTGTGGATGATGGTAAAGTGTTTCCTGGAGGGAGCAGGCATTTAGTTGGTGAAAATCTAAGTTTTCTTTGACTTCTGTGCTGAGAACATTTTCTAGGCTCTTGTTCACATAATAGTGTCTTATTTCTCATGATTAACCTTAAACTGTTCATGCCAATGTATTCACCTGGGTTGGACCTACAGTATGTTCAAGCTGGAGTTTGTAGTCTCCTACTTCTAGGTCCCCTTCATTAATATCTTCCTTGGCTGTAGCCTGGGTGGAACGTGTTCTCTCCTGAGGTGACACTGGTATGTTAGCAGGCAATTCATAGTTTTCAGTCAGTTTGTTATTATTTATGATATAACCTGTCTCATCCTTCAGTTGATCCTATATTCAAGGAAAGAAAGAAATCAGTGTAAGGAAAACTCTTGAGGGTTTTTACTCGAACTTAAGAACAAGTTTGATGAAATTCCGCTTCAATTTTATTTTCTTTTTCATGTGTTAATTTACCATTCTAATGTTAGTTAAAACAAATAGTTGCTTACCATGTTCTGTGCTTGAGCAGCGTTAAGGAACATAACCTACACTTAAAATAATCACAGAATCACAGAGCTTTAGAGGTTGGAAGTGACCTCCAGAGATCAAGTCCAACCTCCCTGCCAAGGCAGGATCCCCTAGGGTAGTTTGCTCAGTAACACATCCAGGTGGGCTTTGAAAGTCTCCAGAGAAGGAGACTCCATAACCTCTCTGGGCAGCCTGTTCTGGTGCTCTGTCACCCTCATTCTAAAGAAGTTTCTCATGTTGAGATGAAACCCATATTCCAACTTGTAGCCATTGCTCCTTGTCTTATTGCTGCTGACCAGCAAAAAGAGATTGGCCCCAGACACTTGACACTCACCTCTCAGATATGTGTATATATTGATCAGATCTCTTCTCAATCTTCTCTTCTCCAGACTAAACAGCCCCAGGTCTCTCGATCTCTCTCCATAGGGGAGGTGCTCAAGTTCCCCAGTCATCCTGATGGCTCTCTGCTGGACTCTTTCTAGCAGGTTCTTGTCTCTCTTGAACTGGGGAGCCCAAAACTGGACACAGTATTCCAGGTGTGGTCTCACCAGGGCAGAGTAGAATGGGAGAAGAACCTCCCTTGACCTGCTGGCCACACTTTTCCTGATACACCCCAGGATGGCATTGGCTCTCCTGGCCATAAGGGCACATTGCTGGCCCATGTAGAGCTTGCTGTCCACCAGGACTTCAAGGTCTTTCTTCATATAGCTGCCTTCCAGCAGGGTGGCCCCCAGCCTGTACTAGTGCCTATTGTTATTCCTTCCCAGATGGAGGACCCTGCACTTGTCCTTATTGAACTTCATAAGGTTTGCCTTCACCCAGCACTTCAACCTGTCCAGATGTTGTTGGATGGCAGCACAACCTGACAGACTGTCAACCACCCCTCCAGTTTTGTATCCTCAGTGAACTTGCTGAGGGTACACTCAATGCCCTCATCTAGGTGGTTGATAAAGATATTGAAAAAAACTGGATCCAGTACTGATCCCTGAGGAACACCACTGGCTGCAGGCCTCCAACTTGATTCTGTGCCATTGATAACAACTTTATGAACTCTGTTGTGGATCCAGTTTTCAATCTGTAATAATGCCAGTGTTTAAATGTCACTAGTGAGTAGGTAATACTTTGAGCATTTGGCTGAATTATTTAGAACATGTTGCTTCTATTGGAAGCTCATGGAGTTAGTGGCCATTCTTGAGCACCTTCAGCAACCTGCTCTCCCTGAAGAAATTGTGTAACTCTCAGCCTTAAAAGTAACAAGCTTTAAAATTAGAAAACTTTACCAAAATGTCTTGTTGAGCATGGCAGGTTTGGCATTGCACTTCAAAGTCAATTTACCAAACTGGGTACTCATGCTGTACAAATTGGGGCTGGTCCGAAGTCTTGCAACAGGATTCTGTCATTCAGATAGCGTTGTGAGATGTGGACTGGCAGGGGTTAAGATGTTTTAGGTATCTATGAAGATTTAAAAGAATATTTCCCATACACATCTTGATCCTAGCATGCTTCTCTATTACACAAAGAAATGTCATTTGGAAGGCCTGAGGGAATCACTTAACTGAATATAAACAAAGAAAATACTCTGTCTTTACCCACCTGTTGTTGCATGCATTCACCTGTCACCAGTCTTGTTCAGTGGTTTTCAGTAGCAACAAAAACAACAAAGCCAAACCCTAAACACTCAAAAACCTAAACCCCACAACACTGGGTACTGAAAATCTGGCTAGAAGGGTACCAGAATAGATACAGGTGAGATGTTGGGGGAAAATAAATGTAGCTGGAGCTGAAAGCCAGCAAACGTGTAGTAGTGTAGATGAGAACAGCAAACAGGATAATGTTTGTTGTAATAGTGATTTCTTATGCAATCTTAACAGGAAACCATTTCAGCTGCAACTGTATCAGCTCCTTTATTTAAGACCAGTAGTGAGTATTTTCATAAACACATGTACTCAGCCTTTTGTAAAATCTGTGCATTTTTTCCAATAGGCAAAGTACATTTCATCAAATATTAAGTTTATTGCTAGGATTATACATAAGTTCTTCCCCATGATACTTTATTTTTGGCATTCAACACATTTGTTTTACACTTCATGCATCAATGCTCCTTTATATAAAATTATGTAAATAAGCTAGGAACAGGTTTTATGTTATTGTCTTGCACCTGTCTTTTCAATCTTTTCATCCATGAGTATTTTATTGAGATAAAAGAAAAACCTGCTCATCTCAAGCAATTATTATTATCCTCATATCTGTCAATAGCAGTTTTCCCATGAGTCCCTCAAGCTGACTTATCTTCTCTGCTACTTTTACTTGCAAAGTAGTTTTCAGTGTTCTGTGAGAAGCAGGTCTGTCAGCTATTTTTCTTGTTAGAGGAAAATTTGCTCTATTGATTCTTGTCCCACTTTTCCCCTCCTTCTCCTTTTTCTTGCTTGTGCTCTCTCTCTTACCCCTTCTTAAAGAAGAAAGGAATAAACATAAAACTGAGTAGTGATTTGAGCTGTGCAGCAGTATTGTAGAAATGTCTAGTAAGAGTGAGTCTTAAATCTACTCATTCCAGTGCCTCCTTTTCTTTCATTATTAGCTGTTTATGGTATTGCTGCTTTCACAGAATCAAACATTCAGTTTGGAAAAGACCTTCAGGATCACCAAGTCCAATCAACAACCCTGTTCTACAAGGTTAACCCTAAACCATATCCCCAAGCACCACATCCAAACAACATTTAAAGACATCCAGGGCTGGTGGTTCAACCACTCCCCTGCTCAGCCCATTCCAATGCCTGACCACTCTTGCTGTGAAAGTATTTTTCCTAATGTCCACTCTAAACCTCAGTTATCAGTAATAATAGTAAAAAGGTGAAATCCCAATGGCAGTTGTCTCATCCTACAGTGCTGGAGTTAATTGTGTTAAACTGAAACTAGGATTAGTTTCATTCCCTTTATTCACTATAAAAGAGTCTGAACAACTAGATTAGATGGCTAATAATTGTTTAAAGTTTTGTGGAATGAATCTCACTGCAAGGCATAAGAAAATATGACCCCTGAGGCTAAATATAAGGAACTAAACTCTCCATACCAGGAAAACTAGGAGTGCATGAAAGATATCTCCTTCCAAAACAAGAAAATACTACATTAAATGCAATTAGAAGAAAAAAAAAAAATTCTAAGTAGTTAAATATGGCATCAAAACCAGCACCAGACACAGAAACTGAAGATCATTAAGCTTGTGAAAACCTGAATCACCAGGGAATTAATAAAGAGAAATTGCATCCCTGGGAAAATTTAAAAATATTTCTTGGCATGTTTGAAGGTGTAGAAAATTTGTCAGGATGTTGCAAAACTGGTGTACCCATGGCTTGGCGAAAGGGCTTCTTTTCCTGCAGAAAAGGAACTTCTGCCTACGGTGTCTGTTTAGCACAATTACAAAACTGGGGATAACATTGGCATGAGAAGGCTAAATTAATGCATTAAAAAGGGTGAACACTGGTGTGACCTGGCTGTGCATAGACCCTCTAAGCCTTAATAAGACTCTAGTGCCAGCTGCTTCAGATGAGATAATTTTCAAGTTCTTCATATGAACTTCAGCACTGGTACTGGTAGAGGGAAAAAGAACAAGCAAGTTAGCAGGGATTTCTGCACTCTGTGTGGAAAATGCTTCATGGGAATGCCCTTGCTACCACCATTTGCCCAAGAAGTAGTCCAGAAAATGTGTGTGAACATTAAGGACTGTTAGTATTTACACACCTTCCTTAATAGCAATCTAATACCAGTGGTGCCACAAATCTAATCATTTGCAAAGGGACTCTCCCTTAATCTTTAACCTTAAAGATTAAGCACAGTGAAGTGCAAGTACAAATTGGTTTTGATTAAATTATTTGCTTGAATTGCATCATAGAAGGAGAGTGAAAGGTTCTGACTGAAATGGAGTGAAATTTATAAAAAGCTTTTAAAAAACTTTAATCAATAGTTTATATGAGGTGCAATGAACTTGCATCTGCTAGCACAGGTGTTCAGGGTAACAAGTGTTGTAGTACCTCTACCTTGTGGTGCCTGTACCCTGGGAGAGGAGAATTTGGGGACCAGAAGGATGGTGGAAGGAGTGGGTAGCATAAGATTAATGTGAACAAGACTTTCCAAACAAGACAGGCATCATTCTGCTCAAACTAAAATGCTAGAGCGAAATCAAGGCAGTAAAATGGTTGCTAGATCTTTACAAGCAACAGTTGGAGCAATATGGATTGAAACCTAAAGTCAGCACAGCAAAATCATACTCAAATTGAAAAATAATTATTTGGCTTTTTTCCCAGGAAGTTGGATCAGGTGTTTCACTATTTCATAGATATAGCTGCACAGTAACAGTAAAAATGGTTTACAAATCTTTTTTGGGGACACATTTCCAGGTTCTACATTGCCAAGATTCAGAGGATGCTCTCACAGTTGTAAAGACATAACTGGGGGGAAAAAAAAATGTATTCCCTATGACAAATTCCTGTAAAGGAATTTTTTTTTTTCCTTTCATGGTTTTGTTGAAGGATGAGCTTTGAATGTGGAGGAAAGCTTGGAGGAACAATATATTTTATATTTGGATTCTTGCTTATGTGCTAGCAAAGGTGCTAGCAAAAACAGAGGGGAAAAAAAAAGTGATAATTCACTGTGTCTTTTGGGAAGGAAAAAAAAAAAAAAAAGTAGGATGACCTGTATAAAAAAGTAACAGAATCTATCTTCCTCTATCTGAAGGCTATGGAATGAAGAGTAAATAAGGAGATGGGTGTCTTTCCAGAAAGGGAGAGAACAATAGCCCCAAAGAAAATGAAAATTCAGAAGGTGTTCTGGTGAGTTGGCATAGCTGTGAAGGTAGACCAGAGAGCTATTTTCTCAGCTCAGTGTGAGTGTACAAAGAAAACTCTGATCAGAGATGTGTGTACCCCTAAAGGAGATAAAAGCAAGGCACCAAGGTGACCTATGCTGGGCGAAACCCATGACAAAGCTGACAGCAATAGGATAACATACACTGTAGTAATGAAATGATATTATTAATTATTTGGACAGTTGTGAGGAATCTTACTCATTTCAGATGTGGAAGTAGATAAAGAACCTGTGTGACAATATCAAGATGTGGTTTAGCAGTTCTGCGGAGAGGAATGTTTTGCTCAGTGATGTGTTGTACTTCTTACCAGTTAGGTAATGAGTAAGAGGTGCTGCAAGTGACTTAAAAAAAGCAGTCTTTTAATCCCCCTCTGCTAAGCTGAGCTGCTGAAAGCAGGGTAATGGAAAGCTTGTTTAGTTTAATATATCCTCTGACAACCTTCAGTCCTGTGATCAGATTGGTCTAACGATTATGTCTCCAGCAGCTTTTTGCAATGTGTACCACGTTATATGTACAATTAGCTAGCTGGATGAAGTCGGGAGTCTCTAATGGGTTTGTGAAGAAAGCACATTAAGAAGTAGAATGCTGAGAAAGGGAAGACATAGGAATAAGTTCTCCTGTAATCCAGAGAAAGCAGTCTTCTGGGAAGCCAGGTTTTTTTTTTTTTTTCTCTTGTAAAGACATTTTAAAACATAGAAAGACCAATCCAGAAACCCTCTTGATATAATGTTCCCTGAGAGGTATGCAAATTTCAGAGCAATGAACAATTGAGGATAATGAATTATGGCAGATATCCTAGACAAAAAGAAAAAAATAAAAAAGACTAAACAAGGAAAAGAGTAGCTTTTATACTGATAGGAGTGAAAGACATGTGAGGTATTTATCCTTATATTACAGTTTAAAAGTCTAAATAGATAAACAAGGATATTTTGTTTAGGGAATGGTGCACATTAAAATAACAGGGAAAAGGATACATGTTAAAGAGAGAAAACTGCCTTTTGTCCATCAGAGGTACATATTAAAAATGAAGCAGAAATAGGAAAAACTAGCACTGAATTGCCAGCTGGGCTAGTCCATCTCACTGCTCCTATTACCACATTAGTCTGGAGTGGGTTAACCAAACCTACTCTATGAAATTAAACTGTACAGAATGGGTAGAATCTTTATCTGGCTTTATAAAAAATGCAAGATTTGTTTCAGAAATTGCTTCTAGAAGTTGTGTACTTCAGCTTACTGATGATGACCATTCCTGACATCCAAATATCCATCTCCTAAACAGGGCATTCTCTGCTGCTGTCATCAGAAAGAAGTTTGTGTAAGCATTGATAGCCTGTTAGCACAAATCTGGTTGACAATACCCCTGGTGGCACCTGTAGAAAAGCAAGCCAGTTTGTGATAATTGTCATAATTATACATATTGAGAAGCAGCACAATGCAAAACACAGAGGAAATCCATGAAAATAGACTGATAGGCAAATAAATAAATAAATCGTTGCAACTTCTCAGAAGTCCTCAAAGGAGACCAGTTGTTCCTGTCTTTGCACAAAAGGCTGTGCTGCTTGCCTGTGATAGACAGAGAGAATTATGTTGGCTGAGAGAAGTGTACTTTGATGGAGGATGTTTGTGAGATGTGGAGGAGGGAGTGGGGAAAAAGACAGAGTTTTGTTAGTGTGACAAGTAGCTTTTAGGATTTGGTTAGAAATATAGTTGGGAAAAGGTGAAAAAGCAAGTTTATTTGTGCTAGAATGAAGCTTTGAAGGGGGGAGCTTTGCAGAGCTATGGTATTCCAGATGAGAAGCTGTAAATGAGAACTTCTGTGCCTTTCTTCTGTTTAACCACATTTTAAAAGGAATATGGGAACTTAATGGAATTAAATGGCACTCACCTTCAGACCAACAGAAAGATGTATAATTTTACAGGAGCCGTTCAAGGTGCCTGAAGAAATCACAGAGCCTGTGATAAAAGGCAGTGTAATCTGATAACGTAACAATCACAGCTGTGCAAACCAAGGCGACAGGGACTGCCAGACCTTAAGCCTCTGGGAGGGATGAAGAAATTCCCCCACTATTTTTTTTTCCCCCCTACACAACCCCCCAAGGTGTATTTAGAGGGTTGTATTTCTTCCATCTACTGCCGGAACATCAGCATGGTGGTAAATAACAAGTCCGTCGCAGTACGAGAAGTCTGTGCTCCTGTAATGTTATCATTGCTGTGTTTGCCTGAAGCATTAAATGCTTTTGTAATTCTTTTAAATGGAGTATTCTGACGTGTTATTAGAAATGTTGCAAGTATTAGTCAGGCTTCAGTTTCAGAGCAGATAAGCCAGTCTCTTAAAGCTTGCCTACCTCACTTCTGACAGTTCATTATGTTTCAAGTGAAAGATTCTGGAAACAGATTAGGAAAGAGATTTTTGTTTCAATTTGGCATAATTCCCTTCTGTTTATTGGCACAAAACACTGCACACATGTATCAGTCCTGGCACTGACACAGATTTAGGCAGTAATAGAGGTGGGGAAAAGTACAGTGGAGCATGAATGAACATGAGGTTTTCTCATTCTCAGTGTTTCAGTATAGATGGAGAGGTCAGCTATTGGGGTTGCAGTTTTGAGTTGTTCATAATGCAAAAGACAGCTATACTGTGCATAAACAAGTGAATGTGATTTGGTTAAGAAGCACATTCATTGACATCACTGCTTTTCTTTCCCTTTCTCATCTCTGACAGTCTCCTGCAGTCAACTCTTAATCCAGATCTGATTTCAAAACTGCCACTCAGATTTCACTCTAATGGCTCATTTCCAAACACCTCCGCATTTTAATTGATTCAGACAGATTTGTATTCAGAGCTTAACTCTGTATGAAGTTATACTCACTTTATTTGCCTTTCCCCCCCATCTTTCCCCCTCCCCNTTTTTTTTTTTTTTTTTTTTTGTACAGCCTCTTCTGATTCAGTGAACTTTAAAATAATTTCTTGACTGTCGATGATTGCTTGTTTGGATGACAGCATTTGGATAGCTGAAGCCCATTGATCAGTGTTACCCTGGTGAAAGACTGTAACAATGAATTTGGTCACTTGGAGGTATTTGACTTCAAGTTATTCCAAAATTTCGTTTCAGAGGGGACCTATTTTCAGCAATGCAATTTGCTCCCTCTGGCATGTTTACATAGCTCTGTACTCTCATATGTAAGGGAGGCAAAGCATGGTCCTTTCTTCTTTTAGGCTTCTGGTTTCAGGTTTTATGTTAGCAACCTTTCTTGCTTTGATTTCCAGTAATGCCTGGAACCAAGATATGGCAGATAGCAAAATGACTTATAAGCTTGTGAGAGGATGGATAGCCTGGCCCTATAAATACCCGATCTGCAATGGCACAGCTGGAGCTAATTAGTAACAACCAGAGCACCCTGGCGTAGAGAACAGAACAGAACTGAGATTTTGTCTGGAACTGTGTTCCTCGAAGAGTGAAATAGCTTTGAGCAGCAGAAGATATGATGTGCCTCCTGCTTTCCATGATCTAAGGCAACAGACTAGATTAACTGCATGCAAACTGCAAAATGGCCTAGAAGGTATTTGGAAGTGAAAATCTGAACACCTTGAACAGTAGTGGATTTTTCTCTTCTAAACAAGGTGGTGCCAGTTATGTGTGGTCTCATAGAATCATAGAATCATAGAATGGTAAGGTTGGAAGGGACCTCAAGGATCATCTAGTTCCAACCTCCTGCCATAGGCAGGGACACCTCCCACTAGTACAGGTTACTCAAGGCCTCATCCAATCTGGCCTTGAACACATCCAGGGAGGGAGCATCCACAACCTCCCTGGGCAACCTGTTCCAGTGCCTCACCACCCTTACTGGAAAGAACTTCCTCCTAACATCCAGTCTAAATCTCCCCTCTGCCAGTT
>VWZE01001584.1:190798-202594 GCA_013396675.1 Eubucco bourcierii | reverse complement strand
CATCTGCAAACTTGCTGAGGGTGCACTCCATTCCATTCCATTTCATAAGTGAGTTTATGAAAACTCATTTTATGAACTTCATTAATAGGTTTTAAATTATGGAATGATGGAAAACTAGATTATTGCTATTGGAAGAGTCATGACAAGAAGGACACAAGCTTCTGATAAAGTAATGGTTTGGTAGGACAGCTGAAATATTTCAGAAATTAGGGTGATTATAGCTAAAGTCTTTCAATGGAATTTGTTTGTTCTTGTTCACTGAATGAGGCTGCTGTTGCATCTGTAAAAGCATTGGGATGAAAACTAGAGTTTTACCATCAGTACTGCTATTTCCTTATGCCCTATAATCCACTATGCTATATCTCTGGGTGGTGGTGTCTTCATTCTGTTAAGAAGAAACACAAGCTATTGCTAACTACAGGAACTGCAGCCGAACAGTGAACACAGGCTCCTGTTTTCTCTCTCCTTGTGTCACTCTTTCATTTTATTTATTTTCTTTCAATTTATTTTCTTCTTAAATACAAAGCCTTTTGTGGTATCACTATGAACCTGGCACCATAGCGGAAGCCAAAACCAAAGCCATATAATAGTGTATGTTTGTCAAGTTCTGTGTCTGGAAAGACCATGTAACACATGCCTGTTCTGATACACTAGAGAGTGCAAGTGGAAACTATAGTTGCAGCAACATGATACTCTCTGACACTGGTAGTTCTGTGTTTATTCCTGATGTCTGTTTATCTCATTTGATTTCAGACAAAGTAGGTGATTACTCATAATAGCAGTAACATGCGTGGTTCCAGATCATTTCACCTTTTTCTCTCTTCATTAAAATTGATAGTTAATATCGACATCCAGAAGACAAAGAGAGTTCTTTTTTTAACATGACAAGAAATAAGAACAAAAGAAAACTGTTATTCAGTTATTACTTCTTGACATTTCAATTGCTTGTGTATTCCTTCATGCACCCGTAACCAAAAGACTTTCAACAATGCTGTGAGAGCAAGTGTGGCAGATACAACTACCCCACCAGCGCAGGGTCCTGACAGACCTCAGGATGAGGCTTGCTATGAGCTGATAAAAATCATCGTCTTTCTGTTTCTAGTGCTCCTTGGTCCAGGATTCTTTTGTTTGCTTGGAGAATCTGTCCCTCCAACTAATCAAGCAATTGACCACACTCAAACCTGAAAGGGTGTAAACTGAGTTCTCTCTTTCTCCATGAAGAAGCCTTTGCGGGTCAAAACTTCTTTTTAGGAGGGAAGTTAGGAAGTCAGAAACAAATTGATATTAAACTCTGGATGTGGATAACTGAGA
Organism: Eubucco bourcierii; assembly: GCA_013396675.1. Lineage (NCBI taxonomy): Eukaryota > Metazoa > Chordata > Aves > Piciformes > Ramphastidae > Eubucco > Eubucco bourcierii. The sequence goes on along the minus strand of VWZE01001584.1, from coordinate 201,283 downwards.
GTTTAAATAATGTTTTATCTTTCGTGACATTAGGGGCATGTACTTTAATACTCTAGCAGAACCTGATGGTAACAGTTAGAGGAGTGGAGTTCCTACATGCCTGAATCACAGATTTTCCAGTACAGTTGCATCCCTAAGGAACTTTGGGTACTATTCCTCTGTATCTCTAAAACATTTCTACTGTAGACACAAGTTTAATATCTGCTCCCTTTATGTTTATGTGATTTATTAAAGCCTTCCAATACTCCTTGAAATGCAGCTGATAGTTCAAGAAAATGCAAATATTTCCTGTTCTGTTTGGGGTTTTTTTGTTTGTTTGTTTGGGTTTATGTTTTTTTTGTTTCTGTTTTTTTGTAGGTTAACAGAATCAAGACTCCAAAACAGATAGATGAACTCATAGAAATAGAGAGCGACACAGGAACATGGTACAGGAGGTGTTTAGTTAGAATTCGCACAGAGCTTTATGGTGTAAGTAACAACAACTCCATTCATTCTGTAGTTACTTTTCTTCTTTGTAATCAACCTTCAGAAATGGGGTGGATTAGTTGAGCTTACAATGGTCATAGCTGCAATGCTATATCTACCAAGCAAGTAGAAGATTCAGGAGTCAGTGTAAGGCCCTGGTTTCCTGACCTAGAAGAGGCACTGGTGTAACAGAGGTTGACCACAACTTCTGAGGAGGCAAATGTTGCATTTGTCTTCACACAAGTGATTCCTAATAATTATCTAACCATATCCTGAAGCATTGCAGTGTAATATCACTGGGAATTAATATTAATATGAGTGCATATCTATGGAAACAGACAACACATGATGAGATGAAAAATTATCACCAGGAACTTGAGGTGGTCACATTACAAATGGAAAAGCTGTGAATAAATTGTGTGAGTTAATGTCANTTCCCCCACTTCTTTGCAAACCCTAGATTAGGTAGTATCTTTAGCCTCCTAATGAAAAAGGAGAAATGGCTCATTAAAAAGAGCTTTTCACAGCTATCAAAAAGCTGGCATCTTAAAGCTTTCCAGAGCTATGATGAAGTGTTTGTCACTTGAAAAGTCACATAACACACAACCTGCCTATAGCAGGAGACTAATGTACTTGTTATAAGAAGTACAATTACAACCACAATTGAAGAACTGATCTGCTCTCCCTGTTGTCTAAAAGAAACAAGCAAATCAGACTCAAAAATCTTCTATCATTCAGAAAAAAATGTCCAGTATATGATCTAAAATAAATGTATTTTCTAATTATTTACAGATTTGGTTGACATTTATGAGATGCTTTAACTACCCAGTGAAGGATAATACAATCAAACTTACAGCTGTGTGGTTCACCCTGTCTTTTGGGTAAGAGTGGCTGAGACCTTAAAATAATTTCAGAGAGAAAAGAATCATGTACATGCAAATTTTTTTTTAACTATGATTATCCTTTCTGTTCAGGAAGACTTTATTCAGTGTCTTTCCCCAAAACATTATATCTGTCAGTTAGTCATTAATATCAACCTTTAAAAAATGGCACCTTCTTGTATCAGCATCTTCCAATGTTTTTTACGTTATGAAGAATTTTGTAATGATAGGGCAAACATTTTACCACATAAATGCATAAAGGAGCTGCTCATCCTCGCCTTGCACTGATTTCTGAACAAGTTAAATCGTTAACTGAAATTTTTCTGGTTTTCACAGGTATTATGGCTTGTCTGTCTGGTTTCCTGATGTCATTAAACATCTGCAATCAGACGAGTACGCATCCCGAGTAAAACATTTCCGCAATGAGGAGGTTTCCCATTTTGTCTTCAACTTCACACTGGAAAATCAGATTCACAGCAATGGAGAGTACATCAATGACAGGTTTAGAGATTTTATATTGTCCTGACCTGCATGTTTTAAAGCATGTCCTAATAATCTAATATTTTTTGCTGTTAGCTAATGGTTCCTGTGCGAGGATCTCCCATGCAAACCCTGTTTATCATTTGAAAAACAGACTGAAAAACCTAAGTTACTGACCCTTCTCTTTGCAGTGGGTTTCAAAGATTTTCAAGCCCAACACATGCAGATCATTACATGGGGGCAGATGACATACTGTCAACTCTGTTGCATGTATTGACAAAAGATGCTTCTGCGAAAACGGTGAATGTTGAGAGGTTAAGATCTTACCACAGAAAAATGAAAGCTAAAAGTTACTGTAAATCAATGAAAAGTATGAACAGATCTGAATTGGCAACGAATTTTGCAACTTTTAACAGAAGCCAAACATACTAAGGTTCTATTTGGACTTTTCAGATAGCTAGGGGAAAACCAACCATGGCTGGTTTAGGTGTCTGGTTTCTCTCAAGAAACATACCAAAGAACCACATGAAAGGTCTCTTGGAAATCATGGTGCTAAGTAATTGTTATTTTCACAGGAAAATCTATATTAATTATTTTGGTAATAATTTAAATATTATTTTTATAAAGCTCAAATTTTGACACAGTTAAAGGTTTATGTATTGCAGTCCAAAGTAGCAGCAATCTCATTTTGAAACTAGACACAGCTCACCAGTCCTACTCCTTTCCAGAAGGCGGATGTTCCCAACAAAGAACCATTTACTGGTAGTAACTAACAGCGCTCTCTACTGAAGTTATATCTATTTGAAATGAAAATTTTCACAAAACACTGAAACTAACATTAATCAACTCTAAAACACTAATACGCTCTTTCAAATGTACAAATTTGGTAGGTCTCTGCAGTTATTTGAGTTTCACAAAACGTTTTCTGCAGAAGCACTTGTTTACTTGGAGACCTCAGTTCTCCAGTCACCCGCAAATTAGCATTTCCTTCATGTTCTTTCTTAACTACTGATTATTAGGAGACTAGAGCACATGCCTTATGAGGAAAGGCTGAGGGACCTGGGGCTTTTTAGTCTGGAGAAGAGAAGACTGACAGGGAAATCAATAAATGTTTATAAATATCCGAAGACTGGGTGTCAGGAGCAGGGAGACAGGCTCTGCTCACTTGCTCCTTCTGATAGGACAGGGAGCAATGGATGTAAGCTGCAGCACAGGAGATTCCACCTCATCACAAGAGGGAACTTCTTTACTGTAAGGGTCACAGAGCACTGGAATAGGCCCTACAGAGAAGTTGTGGAGTCTCCTTCTCTGGAGACTTTCAAGGCCTGTCTGGATGCATTCCTCTGTGACCTGAGCTAGACTGTATGGTCCTGCTCTGGCAGGGGGATTTGGACTCAATGATCTCTTTGGGTCCCTTCCAACCCCTGACATCCTGTGATCCTCTGAACTAGGTGATCCACTAATACTTGTCACTTTATCTTGGTGCTTTTCTATTGGGTTTTAATTCAAATTGTTGCAATGATATTTTTATGACCAATTTTAATATAGTCACAACATGTTTCCTGGACAAAGGAAAAAGTGCGTCAGAAAAATGTAAGACACTTAGCCTACTGTTTTTGTTCCAACTGACTAATTTTATTGCTAAATTTTCTTTGTTCTCTCTGGAATTAGGCATTTTAAAATGGAAAGTACTAGATGAAAAATGACAACGAGTTGACACTGAACCACAGCCTGATTTTAATCAGAGTCTGTCATGATTGAGAAATGATACAGTAACTAAAATTAATGGGCTCAAAACAGCATTGTTCTGACCATTACACAAAGAATTAATCAGTTAGTAAGTGCTTTTCCTATGATAAACACAACTAGCTTTTGCTTTCCTTTCTCATAAAGATGTGATTCCAACAACTTTATTCAACCTTTTGCTGCTTTGGGTGAAGTCTGCCAGAAAAATTTCCCTGTTTTTAGGTTTAGCTTTTCCCACATCTTCATGTGAAATGAAAGACTATGTAACAAAAATATTTACATAGTTCTATGTCTGGGGTTTTTTGCCCTCTTTTTTTCAATTGGCATAATGATATTATTTGATAGAACTATAGTGAAAAAGACTTACAGCATTAGTCTAATAACATTGAGGTAGAAAGTTACTACTAGTCATTATATTTTTTCATTAATTATTTTATTGACAATCATTATCAAAGACTTAGGAGTTAAATGGGACTCAGTAGGAAGGAAAATGTACAGAAGTAAGAAAAGCTGCTGACAAAGCGCTGCATTGTGTATTTGTCTGGAGAAATAAAGACTCTGCAAATAATTCTTTCTTTCCAGCTTAGTACTAGCAGGCCCTTATTGGTTCCAAGAGACTGAGTTTCTGGAACATAATTTCCCAGTTGCTGACCCTGTGGTCAAAGTACAATTAATTGGAATTTTACAATACTATTCCATGAATGTCATGACATTGCTTTGGGAGGATGATTAAATACAAGTACATACCAATATATTATCAAATAAGTTGTATTACCAGTTGTAAACCTTAGCTATTTGGAGCTGTTTGCAGTATTAATGCTTTTTCTGAACTATAGTGTTCTAGAATCAGCTAATCGCTAATTGCATTTCCAGAACACATTTGAGGAGTTCATGTTACCGTGGCTGAGATGTTTTACACCTGTGTAACTGCACCAGTTTGACCTGTCACTCTTTCTAATCTATGAAGGTAGACTAACAGAAAATACTTGTATTGAGCAGGTTTATTATGATGAAGTTTAAATCTGTAACATTTGAAGACTCACTTTTTAAAAACTGTGTGTTTGAAGACATTACTTCGCTGAACACATACTTCAGGAACTGTACTTTTCTGAATACTACCTTCTACAACACAGGTATTATGAGAATAATCCCTGAACGTTCGTTATTCAACTGCATGTTCTCATGTTTATAATTTCTTAATTTCTACTAAGGCATAGTAGAAGTCCTCTTGTAGGGAACAAAAATCTGCTAAAAGCAACAGGACTGCATAGTTTTATAACAGAAAAATGAAAGGATCACACCTACACTAGAGATACCAAATAGAGGCCTAATGCTGAGTCAGAGACTAAACATCTCTTTGGTTTTAATCATCTCTACAGAGATTCAGTTCAGAGAAGAGAATATATATTTACTTCTTTACTGGTTGTTTTAACTAGTATGCTTTGATTTAGACTAAATGGGACTAACTAAACTGTTTAACTAATTAACTATTGAACTAAGTGGTGAAATACTTTGTTCATTGTGCTTGCTGTGGCATGGAAATCTGAGTTCAGAATTCAAACTACCTAATCTATAATCATTCCCACATGCCCAAGTATTGTAACAAAAACGGGAATGCACGTTTGCATATCTTTAGACAGAGAATTCTTTTGGGTTTTTTCAGTGCGATAAAATATAAGTGAAAGTAGAACAGGACTAACTAAGCTTATTGGAAAGGTGAGGCACTTCTTAAGACTCCTTTAACTCCAGCAATCATATTAGTGGAGTTGAGTTTGACAGTGAAGAACATGCAGCTTTCTTTGTTTGGAAATGCTATAACCTTGACTCAGGGTTATATAGCTGACAAGAGGAACAAGAAGAAAGTGAAAGTGTAGGGCGATATCTTCAAAAGAGCAGCAGAAGAAGAATGGACAGATCATTGTATATAGTAACTCATCTGTGTTTGAACTGAAGACCTTGAAGGCTTTTCTGGAATGAAAATTTATTTAATCTGAATTCTGTAGGAATGTTCTGCTTTAAATGAACTCAAACTGTACTGAGCAGTATCAGCAGTCTCATCTGAAAAGCTCTCTGGTGTGGAAATAGGAGGTCTGATACTGAGCAAGGTCATGAGACAGAAATTTACACATACCCAGTGTTTTTATGCAAGATCGCTGGTGCTAATAGGCCTCAGCCAAACACAATCCAAGCAGGTCTGGAAAACAGCAATATAACTTGCCTGTCCCAGGTTGGGAACTATAAGGTTAAAAAGAGTCCTGTGGGGACTGGAAGATTGTTATTCAATCCCATAATTCTGCTATCTCTTCATAAGCTCATGGCAAGGCCATCTTGTTCTCCTTTCCTCCCCCTCCAGCCTTGCACCAGGCAGGAGCTCCCTTACCGGGATAAACATGTAAGGATAGGCCTTGTTTGGGGCCTCCAGAGGCTGTGCTTAGACCTCTGAAGGATGGCAGTGGCATGGTGGGGGAGGACTGGAGCACTGGGGATTGTAGATTTAGTTTTGGGTTGGGGGAAAATTCAGGGAGTTTGCTAATGGCTTATGTAATTTCTGTCTGTAGCTCTCTCTCCAAATACAATTCTGTTTTTTTCTCCAATTCGTTTGAGAGCTTCACTCTGTCGGCTCTTTAAACCCACGACATTGCCTAATTACAAGCCTTGATGCTGGTTTTTTCCCTGAGTTTTGTCTATTTTTCAATTAAGATAAAAAGGTATCAAAATTAACTGCAGTAACTAGCCCCGTTTTAGATAGCAGTGAAAGCCTTAAGTTGTCATTAAAACTGTCTGAATTTGAAATGCTTTTAATCAAAAGCTGCACATGGAGTCAGCTGTTAGCTAAAACCTTTCTTCTTCTTTCCACAGATTTTGAGCAATATAAATTTGTTGACAGTGAATTGATAAATTGCACATTTTACCACATCAGGACGGGATGCCAGATTTCTTTTGACGATGACTACAGTGCCTACTGGATTTACTTTGTTAATTTCCTGGGAACTTTGGCAGTGTTACCAGGGAATATTGTGTCTGCTCTCCTGATGGATAGGATTGGACGGTTAACGATGCTAGGTAGGGGCTTCGCTTTAAAACAGGGAAAACCACCAAATTGTGAAATGCTCTCTTTTTAAAAGAATTTGGCTCAAAGAGATGTAAAATATCCTTCCAACAGACACTTTTTTTTTTTTTTTCCCCCAGCATCATAAATGTCATTTTTAAAAGCCCCACTTTAGAACCTCCAGAAACAAAGGGTTCCGTAACTGGTTCTGCTATGCCACATTATCAGTCATTGTTCTTCCATGCTGATATTACAAGATCGTTATTTAGGCATTTGGGATGAGGTTTTGGAGAATGCTGACCACTGGCTTTTCTCCAGCTCAAAGGAAATTGACCCTCAGCTAGTGGAGAAGCTACTCGGAAGAGTCAGCAGTGCTTTGTTACTGCTTTGGAAAGTAACAGAGCTGAAAACATATCTCCTGTGGATTACTTGTGATGACAAATCTGGTTTCAATTTATTTGAATAACTATGTGGTAGTTCATTGTGTTCATTTTCTACAAGAACATAACTATAAAAATGCAATTCCCACTCAGTGTTTTTATTGCTACAATATATGAATGAGTTTCATGTAATTTTGGATGATGATGAACAAGGAACAATGTGGGCAGTCTTCCTCACACAGCTTACTCTGGGAGTTCAGAGAAGGTTCCAGTGTAATACCTTTTTATATTTTCCAATATTTGATGAGTTATGTGGTTTTTTTCTGTTTGTTTACCTGACTGGTGTTACCAGCAGAGGTCTCTTTAGGTTTTTATCTTGAATATATGAGCCAGTCATTTAACTACATAGTGTTTGTAGAATGGTTAGACAAAACCAAAGATCACTCTTTAAATATGTCTCCACTTAATGCTTGTTTCGTCTGTGTTGTAACTAGGTGGCTCCATGGTTCTCTCTGGCATCAGCTGTTTTTTCCTGTGGTTTGGGACCAGTGAATCCATGATGATAGGTATGCTGTGCCTCTACAATGGTCTCACCATCTCAGCGTGGAACTCTCTAGATGTCATTACTGTGGAGCTATATCCTACAGATAGAAGGTATGGGCAGATACACTCTCCCTAACATCACTGACACTATTTCTATGTACTAGTAGAAATGGTAAATAGAGGTGGCTCCATATGAGCTTTGCAGAGGCAGTAAAGTTTGGAGTGAGATGAATTAAGAGTTTGTCTTATGAACAGGAAGGGGGGAAAGCTATTTGGTGTATATTTCACATCAAATATTGCTTAACCAGGAAAAGCCATGAATGTAGTTTTATATGAAAAGCAGGAGGTCTAAATGCTACTCTCATTTAAAACATTTCTGAAAACAGTAATGGAATATTTCTGGGTTTCCTCTAGTGCAGTTTCCTATGAAGGCAGCAGTTGGTCCAAAACACAAGTATAGCTACATTTGTGTGTTGGCTGTGAAACAGTACGAGTGATAATAAAAATCACTGTCTGGAGCCAAACACCATCTTCTGGAAGAGATTGTAGGTCTGAATCATGCTGAGCTCATGCTACAAATTTGTATGCAGCATTACTAAGAGTGTTCATACTCCACACTAAGTGGATACAAAAATGTCCCGGGCACTGCTCCTGACTATCCAGGGCTCTTTCAGGAAAACTCAGGATAATTTTCATGTTCTGCACGTATTGCTGAATGATGTGTATAAGATTTTTTAAGATACAAGGTAGATTTTAATGCTTATCATATATCACTTAACAGACTGAAGGAAGGACTGTTGTGGAGTGCGCTGTTGAATGTCAAGGGTGAAAATGCCACTTTCTCTTGAATAGACTGAGAGATTTCTCTCCACTCCCCTCCTTAAACAAACCTTACATAAAATTGCTTAGATTCCTGACAAGGGACAGTGTCACAGTACTATTCATTATAAAACTTGCTAGAAGTTTCAAATATGGTCAAACATATTTCTAATCCTGTGTGATGCCTTGCTGGCAAACCTAAGCTTTTGGACAGAGGTTCAACTGCCTTTAGTATTTCTTATCAGGAGAGGAAAATTGTGGACTGGCTTCACTGTTTTCTTCTTGTTGACATTTAAAAATACATATGCTTCTTTATACAACATATGGACATCCACTACTGTGGTTGTATTGAATAACTGTACTAGGGTACTTATAACACCAAAGTGCTAGGTTTTAATATTAAGTGCTGGTATTCTTATCATGCCTCAGGAAATTGCTCTTCTGTGAAGAATTATTCTATCATCCAAACCCTATGATATAAGTCTAATAAGCGTCTTTTAGAAATAGCTACCCCTTTGGTGTTTCTGAATGTAGCAGCCACAAATCATAGAATCATAGAATGGTAAGGTTGGAAGGGACCTCAAGGATCATCTAGTTCCAAACCCCTGCCATAGGCAGGGACACCTCCCACTAGCACAGGTTACTCATGGCCTCGTCCAACCTGGCCTTGAACACCTCCAGGGAGGGAGCAGCCACAACCTCCCTGGGCAACCTGTTCCAGTGCCTCACCATCCTCACTGGAAAGAACTTCCTCCTAACATCTAGTCTAAATCTCCCCTCTGCCGGTTTAAACCCATTGCCCCTTGTTCTGTCGTTACAGGACCTTGTATATAATCCCTCCCCAGCCTTCCTGTAGGCCCCCTTCAGATACTGGAAGGCTACTATCAGGTCCCCTCGAAGCCTTCTCTTCTCCAGGCTGAAGAGCCCCAACTCTCTCAGCCTGTCCTCATAGGAGAGCTGCTCCAGCCCTCTGATCATCTTCAATGGCCCTCCTCTTGACCCGCTCCAACACTTCCATGTCCTATTATTAATATTAAATATTAATAAGTAATTAATATTAATTAATATAAAAATATTAATAAAGTAAGTAATACTGGATATTAACTAAAGAAAAATAGTTGCTAGCTGTATTGATGTTAATGGAGCTGAAAACAATCATCTTTACTAGGAATGATGAGAGAAATGTAACTGATGTCAATTCTAGGGCATTTGTACTTGTAGTTAATAGTTGGTTTTAATAGTTACTACTACCTTTGAGACTGTAGCAAATTGTTAGCTATTTTTTTTTTTAAAGAAGAAGGTAAAAAAAGGTTTATAGGGGCAATAATAGCTGTTTGGAGTTCCACCTTGGAAATATACTTGCAGCTGAGTTATTGCTGTTCTTTGTGATAATCGAGATGGAAAAAATGTCATTTTGTATTATCAATATAAAAAGGCTGATAGGCCAGATCTACTTGTGGTAAGAAAGGTGTTGCTGGTATATACTGTAGAAGAGATTATTTTCTAAAAGTTATGAAAGTGAAAGAGCCACCAGTGGCACATTTTGCCAGATGGATTATAAGCAGATCACAAAAGTAATTTCCTAGAGCGGGGCAAAGCTTCATCATGTTACACAGAACTATTTGAAATCCGTGAAAATTTTAGGAGTTTAACAGCCAACTTTACCCACTCTGGTGGTCTTGCTTTCCTTCTCATCTTCCTGTGATCTCTGTAGCCTGGCACAACTAGCCACAGTTTGCCAGAAATTTCCATCTGCAAATATCTGTATGGATGAACAAGGTTTCCAGGCATTCATGGTAATGAAGCTGCCTGATGTGTTTTTGCATATGAGGCTCTTCAGACTTAAGATCATGTTTTTCACTACAAAGCTGCGTCCAGAGTGGTCCTGAAATTGGCTTGCAATTTCCCCTAAAAAGGCAGTCTAGGCACAACAGCTTTGCTCACTGTTACTCACTATTTCAATATATACCTTTTTTTTTTTTTTTTTTTTTTTTTTTTTTTTTTTTTTTACTTCTGATCAGTGAAATGACCAGAAACCAGCAACAAAGGGCAGCTGGAGGTTGGGCTGGAAGAAAGGTGTGTGGAGGGAAGCCAGTTCTTTCTAGTATGCACAAGAAACCAG
>VWZE01001584.1:165515-183065 GCA_013396675.1 Eubucco bourcierii | reverse complement strand
GTTCTTTTCAATCACTCATGCTATTAGCATTTCTGTTAATCCCTGCGGTTTAGACTGGGATCTTTCTCCTTCTACTGGCAGAACTTAATCAAGAAATATGTACTTTCTTCTGAAAGGAAAAATATCTGTCCTCTTGATTATTATTATTTCATACCAGAAAGTACAGTGTGAGCTCCACATAATCCTTCTCTCTTTTTGATATGAGAACTGCTAGATATTTTTGCTGGATTGCTTTTGGTAGGACAGTGTTATTCCTATAAGTATGAATCACGCAGTCATGTCAAAACACAGTTTATTGGAATTAGCCTGGAGAAGAGGAGGCTCAGGGGAGACCTTCTTGTTGTCTACAACTACTTGAAGGGTGGTTGTAGCCAGGAGGAGGTTACCTTCTTCTCTCAGGCAACCAGCACCAGAACAAAAGGACACAGTCTCAAGCTGTGCCAGGGGAAGTTTAGGCTGGAAGTGAGGAGAAAGTTCTTCTCTGAGAGAGTCATTGGCTACTGGAATGGACTGCCCAGGGAGGTGGTGGAGTCACCGTCCCTGGAGGTGTTCAAGGTGCGTTTGGACGTGGCACTTGGTGCCATGGTCTAGTCTTGAGGTCTGTGGTAACGGGTTGGACTTGATGATCTTTGAGGTCTCTTCCAACTCTGGTGATAGTGTGTGTGATAGTGTAATTATGACAGTTTGGATAATACATCTGTGCACAGGCTACCAACTGTCTAAATACATAATCAAGACTACTAAAATGACACCACTCCAGTGCAATATCCCTTTTGAGTTACCTGTGTCATACTTCCCTCTAGCAATCTATTACCTTTCCCTTTTCTCTAAAGTTTCTCGGATACCTCTTCTGCACCAAGCAGTGGGATTTTTTGCCCTATTTTTCCTTAAAAGATGTACACTTATTATTATCGCCAGTCTCGTTACTCTTTTGAAAATACAGTGGTATTCTTACCACTGTAAGAAATCCATTTCTATTCAATGGCCTAAGATGATCATCGCTTTATTCTAATGACTTCCTTCCCAAATCACTAACACCTTGTCTCTCAGTCCAAATTACCAACACCTCGACTTCCAGTCCACCTTTTTAAGTGTTACTGGGTTTTCACTTTCAAGTTCTTTGTTCTACTGTAGTTGCACAAACTTACCTATTCAGCTTGTTCATTTCACATTTTGGTCTCTGAGGCAGCAGAATAATTTCACCACAATAAAATCTGCTAGCAGTTGAACTCTCATTTTGCATTATAAAGACTGTATTATTAGGACTGTGCTGATTTATTCCCACTGAGTATTTGTCTCAAAGGCTTTACTCTCTCAGCCATTTTTTAACTTTCTTCTTTTCTCTTCTAGGGCAACAGGCTTTGGCTTTTTGAATGCACTATGCAAAGCTGCAGCTGTACTTGGAAATCTGATATTTGGTTCCCTTGTTGGTATCACCAAAGCAATCCCTATTCTCCTTGCTTCCACTGTTCTAGTATGTGGAGGTCTGGTAGGACTTCGACTTCCTGACACAAGAACCCAGGTGTTGATGTAACTGGAAAAAGCCATTTATTATTTACTTATTTCTTCATACAAATGTCAACTCTCTGGACTGATGGTGCAAAGGCTTCAGATTCTCAATGCTTAGCAGACCGCTCAGATGTCAGAAATCAAACTCAAACGATACTTTGAAGTGGCAAAGATTTAGAAACCTCTGTATGAAACATATAAATTCCAGGTTTGTTTGCTTGCTGACATTGCTATTTAAACCCACTCAAATTCAAACTGCAAAGCTACCTCTTAAACCACTTATGATGACATGTCCAGGAAGGTAAAAAATTGTACAGAGAAATAACTATTAAAAATGCAAGCAGTTATATAATTTTTAAAATTTGGCTGTACCATTGTGAGCTTTTGTAACAGTACAGATATGCAAGCCAATTACTCAGCAGTATTGGTGCAGAGAGAATTAATGCAACAATGCATGCAGCATTAATCAGGAAACTCTACAGAGGGCATCAAGGCTGACAGTACTGACCTTCTGCAGATGTGCTTAAATTGTAAAAGCTATTGGCAATGCCTCTTTCTTGGGAAGCCTTTTTAGGCAGACTCAATCTAAAGTAAATATTACCAACTAGATCCCATATTTGCTGAGGAGAAGACAACAGCTACAGCAGGGAGATGAAAACCCACATGAGTAAGCAGTGAAGAGAATAACAAACACTTTCACTCTTTGCTGCTGAAAAATTCTGTTTCCTTCCCACTTTTGGCATGTGGGTTATTTTTGCCATTATTAAACAACATAATTGTCTTAATCCAGGAGTAATTCCATGCAAATGTTTATGTTGTTGTAGATACGAATAAAAAAATAATTATGCTAGTGATCTATATGAAAACTAATATTTTTTCAGAAGCCTACTTGATATTTACACTTTTAATACACCTGTCTTTGTCACAGAATGAGTTTAAAATGTTTCCATAGAATGGCACCTATTAAGTTTGATCAGGTTCTAACTTCAATATGAACTACTGAAATACTATGAAATAATTTAAATTTTTCAAAATATTTTTAGAAGGTAATATGATGACAACAACAAAAGGCAATAATAAAACCCACCATTGATGTGTTCACACTTTATATACTTCTTAATATAAAATCTCAGATGATTTTTAGTAATTCTTGTGATATCTCACCCTTGAATACTTTCAGATATCTCCCCAAAAGGCCATTAAGAAAAAAGCCATGGCAAGGCTTTTACTAGACTAAGTGCAAGGATGGAGAGTAAAAAGTAACAAAATATTCCTTCGAGGTGATATGCTGTGGTCTGTCCTGGATTACAGTAAAGAGTTACACAACAATCCTACTGCTATGCAAAAGGCTACAGGATGTCTTTAAGATGTTAGCACTTAAAATTTAATAAAAATAAACTTAGCAGATTAGCATACAGAAGGGACAGATCCTCTGACAGAAATAGTCATTGCTTTATGTGAAGATAGGACAACCTGTATCAGATGATTAGTTGTCTGCAGTTTCAAGTTTCAAAGAACAAATTTGGTATAAAGCAGAAGGAAATTTTTTTTTTTTCTAATCACATCTGACAATATTTATTAGGTGACTGAATCATTGCCAAAGAAGTCAAGACTCTCAGATAAGGCCAACGTGTATAATTTTTCTCTTGCTTGTTTATGTGAATCTAAACGGTAGTAGTATCTGTTACTGCATTTTGTGCCACTCATCTCTGTCAAACTGAAAGAGTCAGTAAAGCCAACATATGGTCATTCATTACATTCAAATTTCACTGTTTAATTTACTGATTCTAGAAGTTGTATCTTCTGATTACTAACAAATGCCTGTGCTACATCTTGTAGCACCAAAATATTAGCCCAAGTTGTGGTTTTCTACTATTAATGAATAAGAAAAGTGACTGAATTAAAGAAACATGAGTCTGGAAAACTAGTGGGCATTTTTTTGATGTTGATAATTTAAATATTATGCAGTAAGAAACAAAGTTTAGGTAGTGTGTATTTTGGAATAGAAACTGTTGAGATACTTGAGAATAAATATTTTATATTTAAATCTGACTTAAACATATCTTTTAAATTTCTAAACTATGTCTTAGAGGAAGGAGGAAAAAATATTTTTCACCAAATTCCAAGTTAAGAATAAAATACTTATCTTAGTTTTGCATCTGTGACTTTTATCCTCTAGTCTTAGCCTCATTTCGAGGCTGTTTTCTCCTATGCCAATTGAAATTGAGCCCTGTTTCTCTGTGCCATTAGTAGCATGTATACACCTTCTTGTACTTATTGTACAACTTCTTTTGAAATCTGAAGCCTCTGTACATGTTTGGAGTAAGCATCAACAGCGATGGTAAAATATTACATTGTCTTGCTATGCACTGTCCGCTCAGAGTAGTATATTCTGTCCATCTCTGTATGTAATTCCAAAAAAACATCCAGATCCAACACTTCATGCCACCTGACCACTGTGGAAGAAATGGTCCACAAAAAATTAAGTTTTAATTATTGAGGGTGTCGGTTCAAGGCTAACACACTAAAATATCATTACATGTAAAGTTGTGCTGATTTCAATGCTGGTTTGTATTGTAAACCTTGACTTCATCATAAGTATGTGATTAAGTCTAGATGAAGCAGAATATATCAACAACAGGAACCGGTGAAAACGAACAAAGTTCCCAACTACATGGACTTTGTTTCATCCAGAATTAGAGTTAATGTTCTAATGTACAAGAAGGAGTTTTTAAAATATATGTACATATTTTAAAAAATCCAACATACTAAGCATAACCTAAAGGTAGAATTTGTCTAGCTGGTGAGATGGCTTGACAGATTTTAACCAGTGCACAGGCCAGTATTAAAGCTGTTTGAACAATCATTTCAGCCTGAGTGAAGTTAAGATTTGTCTCTTAAAGATGAAATAGCGAACACAATTTTCAAGCTATAAGCACTCAGTTAGATAGGTCCAATCCATAGACTGGAACAGAAATACTTTATTCATGGAGATAGTGTTAATTATGTTATAAGCAAAAGTGCTTTGATTGGTCTTTAGTGAATCTGTCTTTTTTGCAGTTTCCAAAATAATCTTAGGTAATAAATATTGAACAGTAAAAACTGCATTTCCTTTTTATGTCTTTTCACTTACATCTCACACTAGAAATCACTACTGGCCTGGTTGGATCTCTGATATACTACAGGTTACTGAACTTGATTGAATGTGCATATCAGAGCTATCAAACACATACAATCAAATCTGCTTATTTGATTATTTTGGTCACTGTATTGATGGATCACTAATTGCAAACACCTTTTAGTTTAAACTGAGTCAGATAAAAAGTCTAGTGCTCATCTCCTGTAAGGCTGAAAGGCTTATGCCAACAACAGCAATGACAAGAAGTGAAATAATACCTGAAGACAGGGAAGAATGACAGCATTTTAAACAACATTAACCATGATGGTCAACCATTTGAAAATGTGCAGACTATCTGCAAAAGATACCACATTATCATTTTTGCAATGAAAAAATATTTTTATTAGTTTTACTCGTTAAAGGTTTTCTGATAGCAGAGCTTGACTTAGCAGATTGTTATTTATTGAAAGAATCTTATTAATTGTGTTTGTACACTTTAACCAGATTGGATATATTAAAGTCAGCACTTTGTTGGTTGGAAGCATATATTGCATTGATTGCTGAGTATGGGCTTCTAAGAAGAGGACCAGTACTAGAGGGTCATAGTTTCTTTAGTGGTGAAGGGGATTGCTAATGAATGTCTTGGGAAGTCTTCCTCCTATATGCTTGATTTTAGCCAGTACTTTGTGAGAAATGTACACTACAAAACTTTAACACAGGTGAAAATGTGCTAGTATTCCTTCCTGATGGCTCCAGTGGTCTGCTCTTTGTTCATTATCTGAGAGGAGTGGGACAAAGCAAGACTGCTAACTCAAGGTCACCTCTTTCTTTTTTTTTGGCCATTCCATTCATTCTATCCCAAACTGCTTTTCTTACCAGAGAGCCAGTCTTAAAGAAAGTCAAAACTTGCTACTCATGCTCTCACTCCTGACATCATACTAACATTTAGTAAGAAGGCTTGTCACCTATATGTCTTTTGCAATTTGTCCATCTCTTTTTAAACTTAAGATGGAAAATGACCTCAAAAGTTCTTCAGACAATCTTACCACTTTTAGGCAGCCAAACTCCATGTGTCCCTCATGTCCAGAAGTCTGCATAAGGAGGACGTCTCCTCTCAGAATGGCCCTTCTTGGTTTCTTCTGCCGTAGGTGCAGGCAGGGGAGGAATCTTACATGTGTACCTAGCTCAGCTCCACTTGCTTTGTTTTTCTACTGCTATACAGCCTTATCTTTTGTGCTGTGAAGGCACAACTCCTGATTCCAATTAGCAGTATAATATAGTCCTCAGTCACACATATGGAGAGCCTCTGTGTGCTGGAGGCACAGAGAGCTAAAGCTCTCTTCTTTATTGTGAGTTTTAAGAGGATCTTCATTAGGGAAAGATGTGTGGATCCAGTCACATATCTACTTAAACTAGAGGATATTATGCTAAAACAACCTGTTTAATAACCTTGAAATGTTTCCTGTTTAATAACCTGGTAATGCAATTGAAATTTAAATCACAGTGTTAAAAAATGTATCCTTGGACTTAAGGGGTCAAAGACACAAGAAGTGAAAACAGAAATGCTCCACTTCCTCTGGAGTCTTGAAGGAAAACACATGTTCAGTCATCATAGTGCAGAAGAGAACATGTCTGAAAGACTGCTTTCTCCTGCATTTTCTGCCTTCTTCTTCATTAAACTTAGAGTAAAATATTAGGTATTTGCTTGAATCAATACTTTCCAATGCTCTAGGTCAGGAAACCCTGCACCAGAAGACAGGCTTTTGTCTTCACTTTGGATGCAAAACAAGGATCAGGCACTGGTGTGGAATCAGTAGAGACATGTTGGCCGAAAAATCTGGAATTCAATTCAGAGCATGAATTAAATAGAAATTACTGATTTATAACGCTACTTGCAGATCTCCCTTACCTTCAGCAACCCTCAGTCTCAACCAGTTCTTGTGATGAAATCAGCCTCTTTTACTTTCAACTATATGATGCAAAATATCTCTGTCCATTATCATTATCTGCATTCTTTGTTTTTATTGCAGTGGTGAATACCCTGCTTCTTCCCACTAAAGTGGGATCCATCAATACACGTCCTACTACAGATGTGTGATATTATTATACAGGACTTTATCCACATTCAGGACCTTTCTTCGATACAGTGATTTAGTGTGTCAAAAGCAGGAAAAAGACAAAATGAACCTGACTGATTTACTTTTCTTATTTGATAGCAGGTTGAATTATCTTCAGAGATACTGGCCTGTGATATGTAGCCATGCTTTGTAGCCCTTAGAGTACATCATGTCCAAGTGAAAATGAATAAAGCAGTGGTTTTTAGCAGTCTCCTTCCACAACATATGCACAAGCTATATTTACTAGGACCAAAACACTTAATAAAAAAAATGGGGATCTTTTTTTCTTAGCAAAGGTCTAGAAAATATTGCTTGCGTCTAATCAGTACACAGTCCAATAACCAAAGATGGATAACAATTAAAGTATTTGGATGAGAATGACTTGACACAGAAGGATTGTCCTTTCCACTCAGGGTATTCATGACATTTTAATGCCACATAGCCAAGAAGATTTGGAGAGATCTTGCCCCTACTCTGGCCACTAACATTTCTGAGATGTAGCCAGACACATCAGTCTGCAAGTGAGAAAGAGAAATTGCTGGCAGGCTGGCTTTCATCACTCTCTCCACAGATAGCCACCTAAGCTCATTTTGCTTGGATCCTAAGGATCTGCTTTTTCACTCAACCTCCTGCTTTCTAATTTTCGACATCTACCACCTGCCACTCAGTTTTTACTAGTAGTCTTGACCAAGAAAGTTGAAGCTTCTTGCTGCTAATGGACAGCATTCATAACTCATTGCAAGCACAGTACTGCAAGAGTCTGATGTCTTATATGTTGTTCCAGTTTCTTCAACTGTCCAGAGCTCAAGTTGTCACCTAACATTTCTCTCTGATAATACTGCATGTTTTCTAGCCTATAAGGTGAGTCTATACTTTTAATGTCTGCCCTGTAAATATATGCCTGTCTTTCACTGCTTATGTGATAAAAGTCGTTTGTGAATCTCATGTAGGTCTGTCTTACTCAGTTAAAAGGTAATGATTCAGAAGGAGGAAGTTGGGAAAAAAGTATGAAATGGAATTAAAACTAAATGTGAACCACGAAGGTTAAGATTTCAAGGCCTAGGATTCAATTTTACTTTTGTCAGCTGTTTTTCTTAGATCCTAATCTGCAGCTATGTAATACTGCGTATTGTAAAGAAGTTTTACACAGAGGTGAATACATACACAGATGCACGTGTGGGTGAGTATGCACACATATAAACACAACCTTGTTTATAACACAAGCGGAAGCAAGATTTACAAGCCAGATTCTCATCTAATTTTCAGTGCCATTGCTACTTTCTGTGTTGTGCATTATGCTTTGAACTCAAATAACATCCTGCTCTGTTTCTTGCTCAGAACACTTGACTTCATGCACAAAATTGTTGGGATGTCAAGAGTCAGCTGTCCACTGGCTTTCTATCACTGAGCTCCTGAAATGGTCTGACTTACTGTAGCCTTCCCCACACGCATCACACTGTGCCAAACAGTAAAGGAGTGCATCATGTTTCGGTAACTAGGAGACAGAGCGCTCTCTGATACATAAAATCCTAAGAGCCATGAATTTTGTCTTACTCAACTAGAAGTCTTTCTCATGTGCATCTCAGTATGTTAACTTCTGTGTAACATAGAAGAAAACGTCTGTGTTTTCTTGTATTGTAATTTTTTTTCTGCACACATAGCTGCTGTCTTTCTAGTAATGTGGCTAAGTGATTGTTTGCTCTTGTTCTTCTTATCAGTACTTTGACCAGCCTGAAACAGAGGCATTGCCAGGGTGTCTTTCAATTAATGATTAACACCCATGAAGATCTACAGTAATTAGTGCTCTATAATGTAATTGCAGCTATAACTTGAACAAATCCAAAGGGAAAATAGGAGCACCTACACACAGAGCAATGAGAGTAGAAGAGCTCTTTGAAAAGCTCTGGCGTCTGCTACATTTCTCCTTCCCTCTCTGCAAGATATTCACTCTTTGCAGTGTACTTTCTCTGGTGAGAGACATGCACACACGCCACAGAAATAAGAAAGCAGTGGAAGAAAGGATATAGTCTATCTACACAATGCATGTTTGCTACAGGAATGTCAACTCTATACTAAGAATAAAATAGACAAACAAACAAACCCATACAGCTTGCAATTCCTGTTATTTTTCTATGTGTTCTATGAGTTGATAAACAATACTCATATGATAGCACTTTTGGAAAACAGTGAGTTTTCCCAAAAGCATGCTCAGTGAGTGAGACTATAGCATAATTTCTAATTGTGATCACGAATACACACTTCTAAGTAGAAAATTGCCATTCAGAATCGAAGTAATGGTAGATAATGCTACCTTCTCTCTATAAATATGTAAACATAGATTAAAGACAATAGCTTAGAGGAAAGAAAAAAAAATATTAAAATTTGGAGAGCAACTTTACAAAACACAACTTTCCATCGTCTCTGTTGGACAAACCTTAGTAGTATTTTAGTGTTTCTTCCTGCCACAGATACATTCTGATACAGTGATTTTTTATTATTTTTTTTTCATTAGTGCACTGCAAAGATGAAAATCTTTGGTGATGTTCACAACAAAAATGAGGGTAGCATTGCAGGAAATCTGGCTCATTTATACGGTTTAAAAAATGTGGCAAGCTGCTAGTGACTATGTTTACTGCCTTCCTGGTGGCTTAGGATTCTACAAAATGCTACATGAAACACTTGTAAACTGATGTAATGTGTTATCACCGAGGCAATTTGCAGTGCTGGGATCTTCTTTTTAAAAAATATTAAATTATGCATACTGTTCTATTGGAATTGGTGTTGTGAGAGAAACGTGTTCTTTTAAGTCTTTATGGCTCTTGCCCAAATAGTAGAGGGATTTTTAATAGCATCCCATGCTGCAAGCCTACTGAATCAACTGACAGCTTATTTTAGCCACTTTCTATAGAATATTTTATTGAAAATCCCAATTAAAACTTGTGAAAAATTCACTGTATTACCCTCAGCTTCTTAATATTGTAACAATTTAACTTGGTCTCAAACGTATGTAACAATGTACTATGGGTAAACAGATTTGTTGGTTGTTTTTATTTCTTTGTTGTTGTTTTGTTTTGCTTTGTTTTAAAGCGAGCAGTTTCCTTTGCAACTGTTGGGCATAAAGGATGAGGTCTTTGTCTTCACTGTAATCTATTGGTATTGTCCAGTTACTGATCTTAAAATCTCGCTAGCATTTTCTAGTTCTGAGCAACAAAAGAAAAATACATATATTTTCCTCATGTGAAAGCATGTGAGTGCTTTCTTCTCCTGTTTTCTTCTACTGAACTTGCACTCGAATGACCAACTGGTCTGAGTCAGCTGGGAGTACGATTTTTCAAGTTGTCTTTAGCATACAAAAGCATGGGTGTGTCAGTGTGCATATGTTGCCCAGAGAATCATAACCGTGTCTGACAGTCTCTGTTTCTTAACACGAGGAAGCATGTACATACTGTATATATGATAATGAGCTAATCTGAAGTTGAATTTCCATTTTACACGTTTACTTCGAGATCTGCTAATCTGCAACAAGATCTTCGCAATGGTCCTCACCTCTGTTTCCTTCTTTGTTTTCTTTACTGCTGTGTATGATCTCCTGTAAAGCAGGTTACAGTCATTGCTGTTGTATGTATGTGCTTGCATGTATGTGCCTTGATAAATTCTCTCTTTTCTGAAAAAAGTTCTGAATCTTTAGTTTCAAGTCCAGCTGGTACAACTGTGAACTCATCTTTTCAGTATGCTCCTCTGTGTCAGATCGCCAACTGCCAAAATGTTTGGCCAAGTGTTTTGATTAAGTCCCCTTGAGGAAAGCTGTCTGTATACTTGTGAAAGGGCATGCTCTGTGTAGGATGACTGTGTACAGTATAAATCTATAAAACGTGGAAGTGTTTATAAATTATCTGCAGATTATTTATCATCCATGTAACAATGCAAAGTTATTTAGTGTACATCGGAATAATAAAGGGGATTTTTTTGCTCCACTATATTCAAATAAAGATTTGTTCTCTGCAATGAATATGTATCAGGCGTGGTGATAGCTAGAACATCATGCTTCACTACCCACAAAGTAATGAAAACAATTGTTTCACCTTAATTAGTTCTTTTACAAAGGCCCTCCACTTATCTTTAGTGACTGTAACAGATTGAACATATATCATGGGAAAACATGGAGAAAGTAAATAAAGTTAAAGAAATGCAAGTGACCATAAAAAAAAGACAGAGTAAAAGTTGCTATGGTTGCGAGGGACAAAGTTCTTCAGTTAACCATCTGGGATTCATATTTTTATGGTACATAATCGCACAAAGTAGACTTATGGCCTTTCTCCACATAGCTGTACTGCAAGGGTACCTTTATTACTGGAAGGGTCTAATGTAACTCCATGTGAAAAGTATACTGCTGCAAGGTATGATGATTCATGCATTTGAAGAGCCGATGGGAATTTATACTATAACCTATGGTTTCATAGTAACTTGGTATTAAAAAAAAAAACCCAAAACAAAACAAAACAAAACAAAAAAAAGGCAAACTCAAAATATTGGAGCAGCAGTGCAACAACAGTAGTTCTCCATTTTATTTGTGCACAAAGGGGCTCAAAAAAGTTTTGAGAGCTTTAATGTGGTAGGTTTAAAATAACAGAAACCGCTTGTTTATGTTCTGCCATCTCCATGACTGGATTTGAAATACAGTTCCAAATGCAGGTTATTCCAAACTGGTAACAGGCTAAACAAAACACATGAGCCTCTTCAATTCTGTCACCAATATGGAAAAGTCAAGCTACATGTGAATTGAAGCAATTTTTAACTCATGCAGAAACACTGTCTGCAAAACCGAACAGCCACAGACATGTACAACTTTGTGACTGTCTTTTGGCAACTGAAATTTTTTTATTGGTATAGTACAGAAATAAATTCCTCCATTTGAATACATCCAACAGAAGTACTAGTCCATATTTTAAGCTTCCTTAGATGTACACCTCATACCTGCATTTGAAGAGGATTGCTAATATAATTATGCTGCTTTAGTGGAAATGAAGCTTTTATGATAGTCTCATTCTCTTTTATGATAGTCTCAGAAGAAATCAATCTTTTTTTTTTTTTTTTTGTGTAGAAGATAAGATAGCTCTGCTATGAGGACAGGCTGAGAGAGTTGGGGTTCTTCAGCCTGGAGAAGAGAAGGCTTCGAGGAGACCTTATAGTAGCCTTCCAGTATCTGAAGGGGGCCTACAGGAAGGCTGAGGAGGGACTATTTACAAGGTCTTGCAATGACAGGACAAGGGGCAATGGGTTTAAACTGGAAGAAGGAAGATTCAAACTGGATGTTAGGAGGAAGTTCTTTCCAGTGAAGGTGGTGAGACACTGGAACAGGTTGCCCAGGGAGGTTGTGGCTGCTCCCTCCCTGGAGGTGTTCAAGGCCAGGTTGGCAAAGCCTTGAGTGACCTGTACTAGTGGGAGGTGTCCCTGCCTATGGCAGGGGGTTGGAACTAGATGATCCTTGAGGTCCCTTCCAACCTTACCATTCTATGATTCTATGACTCTAACAATTCAAGAGGGAGTGTGGGAGAAGAATTCTTCATGACTATCTTCACCTGATCTCTAGAAAACCTTCACTAGCAGAGAATCTTGTGTGGGCACACATCATCCTGTAAAAAAGGACACTGGCTTGTAGGAGTGCATTTTCCAAGTATACATTTATATATTCCTGGAGGCCACAGTTAGACTAGCGGAACAGTAATGCTTCATTTGCAGTACTCTGCAGCGTGTGCACATGTGCGTGTATGCACCTATATACTGTGTCAGACAATGCAAGTAGGTAGAGACAGTTGATGCAAATGTAAGAGAAGAGCCATCTTGTGGTATTTGGCATGGTGCATACCTGATCCTAAATGTTAAAATATATCATTTACATCCTCCATGTACTTGGTATTCCAGTAAGAGGACAGCTAAGCTATGATCATTATTTAATCCACTGCACTTGTAAAGTTGTTAGGCTGATGTGAGATAATGATCTAACCTGAACCGTTCCCTGTCCTGTTTAGTTATCTCAGAAACCTTTTCATAGTGCTTTTATTTTTACAGCAAAGAAACACTGGCTCAATATTCCTCATAAAGCTTAACTGAAAATCATAGGATTAAATATGTTTTTGGCTGACATTGTATGTAAGCTTCCACAGTATACAACTGAATCCACTCTTTCTACAGATGCATTTCACTTCATGTTACTTACGGCTCTCAGAGTAGACCTAACTTTTCTGATTAGGACTTCCATAATGTTTTCATATTACTATAGAAGAACAAAGTTATATGTGCAGAACAGCTTGGGAAGACACCGGAAGCCACATTATGGAGCAAGTTTCTGGAAGATGACAATAGGCCTTGGATTAAGGGCTTGACCACATCAGCTGCAGAACTATGCAAACACAAATGTCTGTCAGTTGTGATCTATGTACCATCACTGACTGCTCAAGGGTATCCTGCCATCTTTTAATTCCTGTATGACTTCTCCTCAGAAAGCCAAGTGTTGCCCCTGTGTTTAGACCCAGAGGCAGAAGCTGCAGCTGCTGACATTTGTGGTGATGTCTAAACAAACTACATTTGGAAATGACTACACTAATCAATTCAGGCAATATTAACAACTTAGGAAATGAGAAGATAAACCAGCATCAACTTTATCAATCCTTCAGTAACTTCCATTATCCTTTAGAAAAAACAGACTGTGTGGCTTCCAGTCACACAACAAGGAATTGTCAAAATATTCCCCAAACAGACTGTCCAATGTGGAAAAAAACAGGTACTCAAGAATTGCTAGCTACAGGAATGAAGTGTGAAATGGCTTCTGTAATTAAAATGCTGCTTGGATATCCGAATTCTCATCAGATACAGGCTAGGCTACATACTTAATTTTAATTCTCCCATGGATGCTTTCATTTAAAAAGTTTCATGATAATGGACAGGGCTGGGTTATTACAGAACAGTGATTTCCAGTGATTAATATACCTCTGAATCATTCATTTTGTAATGCTTTATAGCACAAAACATTTAGACATGTTCTATGCCCATGCAGACTGCAAACCACTTAAATCTGAGACTCTCAGGGGGTTCCTGACTTTAAATGAAAATATCATTTGCTTTGCAGTCAGACTAGGGGTGGAAAATTAGATAAAGCTAAGAGTAATCCACCTTCTCCAGTGTCCCGGAAGTGAAATCCTTAGTGGACTTTTATATTTACTACATCATTTAGCTTTGAGTAGCTGTCCTTGTGCGTGGTCCCCCAAGGTCTCCACCACAAACTCCACATTCTACCTGCAAACAGCATTGCAGTGTTGGTGGTTGAGACAGACTATCTGAAAGGTGGTCTTCTCAGGATGTACACCAAGAGTTAAAATATTTTTTTCCCCAGGTTTATTTCCCATCCAGAAGGTCTGGGTCTTTGATGAACTGTCTATGAATAAGTTCCCCTCTATTCTGTCTGTAAGGACTTACAGAAAATACTTTTTTGGTTACTATCTACTAAAATAACAGAAAATATGAGGCTCCTTCAGAACAATTATTCTGCAGACTAATTCTCATTATGCAGGAAGAGTTTGACCTGGTCTTTTCATCCTTCAGCTAAAAAGTCAGTTTTAAAGATTTTAATGNAAAGCTCACTAGTGAAGACGTAGGATCATGGAACAGTAAGATATGGCTATACCCCTGAGCTACAGCATATCAATATTACACTGCTAAGACGACCTCTAACTGGTCTTTGCTAGAGCTGTCATAGTATGTTTTGTGAGCTAAAGTACATATAAAGAACACATTTGTTAAAGGCTATTTGGAGGCCTGTATCTAATAGAGTCACTCAGAGGTCAGTACTCTGACCAATATATTCATCAATGACCTGGATGAGCAAACAGTGCACTGTGAGCATGCTTGCTGATGACACAAAACTGGGAGGAGTGGCTAACACACCTGGAGACTGTGCTGCTGCCATTCAGAGACAGACCTAGACAGGCTGGAGAGCTGGTTGAGGAGAAATTTAATGAAATATAACAAGGGCAAGCATAG
Organism: Eubucco bourcierii; assembly: GCA_013396675.1. Classification (NCBI taxonomy): domain Eukaryota; kingdom Metazoa; phylum Chordata; class Aves; order Piciformes; family Ramphastidae; genus Eubucco; species Eubucco bourcierii. Next base: position 168,284 of record VWZE01001584.1, on the reverse strand, counting down.
CATCTTGCATCTGGGAAAGAACAACCTCATGGACCAGTACAGGTTGGGGACTGACTTGTTGGAGAGCAGTGCAGGCAAAATGGAGGTGGGGATCCTGGTGGACAGAGAGATGACCATGAGTCAGCAATGTACCCTTGTGGCCAAGAAGGCAAACGGTATTATTAGAAGGGGTGTGATTAGACCTCCTCTCTCCTACTCTGTCTTGGTAAGGCCACATCTGGAACACTGGCCCCCTCAGTTCAAGGGCAGTGAACTGCTTAAAAGAGTCCAATGCATAGGCACAAAGATGTGAAGGGGGGTGGAACATGTTTCTTAGGAGAAAAGGCTGAGGAAGCTGAGTCTCTTTAGCTTAGAGAAGAGACTGAGGGGTGACATGAGTAATATTTATAAATACGTAAAAGACGAGTGTTGGAATGTAGCCAGGCTCTTCTCAGTGATGTCCAATGACAGGGCAAGAGTCAGTAGGTGCAAGCTACAGCTTAGGAGGTTCTATGTGAACGTAAGGAAAAAAAAACTTTTTCAATGTGAGGGTGGCAAATACTGGAACAGGCTGCCCAGAGAGGTTGTGGACCTTCCTTAACTGGAGGCATTAAAACCCCCCCTTGGTGCATTCCTATGTGACCTACTCTAGGTGATCCTGCTCTGGTAGGGGTTTTGGGCTAGATGATCTTTTAAAGTCGCTTCTAATTGCCAGCATCCTGTGATTCTGTGACTAGAGTACGTGGACATATGTAGCCCAATTCCCAGGGAAGACGTCCTGGATCTTGCCTGGAAAAAAAATTATCGGAACTATAGCCTAGTGATAAACCAAAAGAAAAGGAAGATGGGTAAGAACACCCACCTGTTTAAGAAGTAATCTTTCATTAAATATGCTACTTTGCATTGTTATTGTTACATGAAAGTTGAAACCAAGGGAAAATATCTGTTCGCCATGACACAGGACCCTCCCTATGTGGAAATGTTAGTGCTTGGTCATCCAAAGGAGCATATTTTACTGCCAGTGATACGGTTATAGAAACTAATCTTTGAAACAGTGCAATTGCCAATCCGGCCTACAGGTGGAGTAGGAAAAATAACTAACTGAAAGGATCAGGAAAGAATTTGGCACAGTTTCAGCTGTCATTGCCCAACAGCAGACTGAATTTCTTCACTTGCAAGTAAACCCACTACCTGGGTACTATGCACCTTGTGAGGTGGGTGAACAAAATGCTTTGAACCAGGGAATGGCTCACCACCGCTGGGCCTTTTAGTGCAACACGTCTCAAGTGGAGAGCAGCTTGAGGCCTCTTTCTTTACAAGTTGTACTGCCACAACCCAATGAATCAGTTTCAGTGACCCAACCTACACAGGCTTCTGGTTAATTTTTAGCTGGAATTCGCATTCTGACTTGAACACTGCAGCCAACACAGATTTGGGGCGTGGCTATCTGAGGAGCAGTCTCTTTTACCTTAAGAAAAAAAACAAAACAAAACAAACAAAAACCCCAAACCAAACAGAGCCACTTCCAGGAGTATAATTCGAACTGAAGTAATTTTGATTTAAATAAAAAGAGGCTGCTAACACTGTGTTCTCTGTGAAGGGTCCTGGATGCTGGAATTAGCTCTCCTTGCTAAGCCTCCCAGTGCCTGAATTCGTCAGTCTTTTAGACATGTTCTTCATTTTTTTTAACACTAATGTGAATAATGAGGAGCTTTTCAAAAGGCTGGAGCTATGCCAGTAGAAAAGTGGTGGAAATAAGACCAGAATTAGTCTAGTGGAAATCCATGGGAGTTCAGCATATGCTTTATCTGTGGGGCAACTGTTGGCAGGCAAGAAATAGTTGTAGGGTTGCCTTAGCTGTCACTTTGTACACTGTAAATGCAAGCACAAGCACTGTGCCTAGAGAATAATAAATAAATAATACATTAATGAATGAATAATGCATAGAATTCTAGTGGAGTGGAAATACTGCTAAGCACAGGCAATCACAAAGAAGCACACAGATGCTGTATTGCAAAACCAAAAAAGCCCCTCTACCCTCCCCCACTGCCCTCCCCAAATTCTACCCTTCCAACCCCTAAAAGGAAACAGTGCCACAAGCGGACCACTAATAGCTTATGGGTAACATGTGGGGAAACAATCAATTTCTACTTTTGTTTCATCCAACCCGATAAAGAATTTTTTTTTTTTTTCCCTGAATCTGTGAGCTGCAGCTGGGGACAGATGTTCCCTGCTTTCAAAGAGTTCTGAATTCATTTTTATGGTCATTCATTATGTCTAGACAAGCAGGGTCACTCCACTCTGAAGTACTCTGTTAAATGAATAAATATTTATTCCAACAGACAAATGGAGAAAGCTCTTTTCTGGCACAGTTAAAGTAGAAAGATTTCCACCTCTGTCTTGCTAAACTTTTGCCGCTATTGCAGGAACCAGGGAATTTGTCCAAGATGTTTTGAACAAATACTCTCTCTCTTTATTTTTTCTTCCCAAAACCTGTTTAAGCACAGAAATTTCTTTCTTGGATACCTTGACTGGGATGATTTAATCAAGTTAGGATGGGAAAAGTGGAGCCCCTAACCTGATAAGAAAGTGAATATAAAAGTACACCTTAGAAACAAAGCAAGCAACAGTACAACCCAGTAGCACCAACACACCACTGTTTCTCATTTTCAGCAAAGGACACACCACTTCACTCACTCTCATACTTCAGCAGCTCCTCTAGAGTTGAGCTGGCTTCTGAAAAAAAAAAAAAAAAAAAAAAAAAAAAAAAAAAAAAAAAAAATTTTTGAA
>VWZE01001584.1:141279-161473 GCA_013396675.1 Eubucco bourcierii | reverse complement strand
CTTTCTTTCTGTCCCACTTCTCTTCGGCATCTTTAGTGGCTGTGCCGCGGCCGATCCGCGCCTCCGCCCCGGGTGGCCTCGACCGCGTGGGGCGGTCGCGGGCGGCGGCGACAGCAAATCAGCGCAGACCAGGCTGCGCATAAGAAGGGCAGGCAGGGGCCGGCGCCGTCCCTCCCGGCGGCGGCAGGATGCACCATGAGGAGCAGGCGCCCCTGCAGCGGCCCCGCTATGGCTGTGAGTGGGGTTTGGGGGCGGCGGGGAGCGAGGAGTGTTTCGAGCCTTCTGGGGTTGTGTTCCACCCTAACCCAGCGCCTTGAAGGCTTTCCCGGTTTGACATGAAAAGAGGGAGTTGAAAGAAAATCAAACCCTCCCAGCGGACTATTGGAGCGAGCAGCGCTCTGGCTTGTTAGTTCGGGCTAGCTCGCAGGGAGCTCCGACAGGGTTTTGAGCAGGTTTTCGTGGAGCTGGGTTTTGTTCTCAAACTTTGGGAATGGATTGCAGCTGCAACGCCGCGTCGCAGTTTGAGAGCCGATGGTTAGCGCTAGAGCTTTGGGGCTAGTTTTGTTACTTGGTGTTACAGGTAGCGCTTGCGTTGTAACTTTACAAGTTTAGTTGTGACTATGACTTCGCATTGCAATTTTTTAACCTACGGAATTTCGGATTATAAAATTAAAACATCGGGGATTTTGGTTGTTTGTTTTTTTTTTTTTAAATTTATTTTATTGTAACTATTATGTAGAACTTTGTGTCTTTAAACATAACTGGGGCCAGGCGGGAAGCAGAGCCGGTACCTCGCATTCCTTTCCAGGAGAGGTACATTTACTTCTCAAACGTGTATTTAATAAAAGTACTTGAAGCACCTTCACTTTTCCTGCTACAGGGTTTTCTCATTATTGTTGTTGTGCCATGCTGAAATACTGCACCGGGCTGTGCTTTCTTCTGGTTCCTACGGGAAGACCAGTACAGACCCTTGTCTTCACTATCCGTTTAAAAAACTGCCTGTGATATTTCAGCCATTGCAAAATGTGAACATATAGATTATTTGCAAACCTTACTGTGACCCTGGTATCCTGTGTGATGGACAGCTTTCCAGGTCTCAGCATTACAGCTTCGTTTAAAAACAGGTCTTAAGCCTCTTTTTTTTTTTTTCTCCCCCAAATAAGCACGATATCCTTGCACAGTATTACAGGTAACTTTACTTCCACACTGAGTGGATGTAAAAGGTGGTGCTCGGCAGCGAGCCCTTCAGCTTGGAGGATGTTGTGTCCCCACAAGCATTTTCTTCTCTTGCTGCCGGCCAGTTGAGACAGTTTGTCGAACTGACCTGTAGGTTTCATCTTTCATTTGCATTACCTAGTAGGTGGATGAGAGACACTTGAAGGTATGTTCAGTTGTCAGTAGTAATAGATTTTGGAGGTTTTACACATAGGCTAGATGCCTGTGCAGCCAAAGGTGAGTATTTTGCTTGTGAAACCAATCTCCCAGTCACCTCAGTTTGTTGTGCCCTTGGCTGTGTGGTAGGGCAGTGCCTGGACAGTGTACCTCATGGTGCTCCTGTTCCAGCTTGCTACTTTGTCCATGTGTCTGTCATGCAGAAACTCCTCAAATGTATGTGGTGTGCCCACCAGGCCCCCAGCAACAGAGGCTTTCCTATGAAGAGTTGGTCTGGCTAGTATCAGAACACGTGAGTCTGGACATGTGGCACTTGCAAGTCTGCCACAAAGTCCAATGTGGTCAAAGATGAGGCTTTGATTTTAAAGTAAAAGTGTGTTGACTCCTGTTTGGGTGCTGAGGATTAGGCCTTATTTATTGTGACAGAAGAATAACCATGTTAAGAATGCTGAATGTTGTTTTGATGGTAAGATTTGTCTTCTCAGGTTTTGTGCTTTTCTATGACAGTTCAGAGATACTTGCAGTGATGAGCAGGAAGAACTTAGTGGTTTGAGTTGTAGCATTTACCTGGTGTTTGCTGTTCTGTCTCAGAAACAGGATTAGATGAGAGCATCCTTCCTGGGTTTCCTGATGCCACATTCCCTCTGATAAACACAGTCTGCTTGCTCAGACTCTTACCATACATCCTCTTTACATCATATTTTTTAAGGTGGATATTTTTGCTGCAGGAACTTTTGACATGCTGTTCCTTCCAAAGGACTGGTCAAAGGCTCCTCAAATATGCCAGACTGATCTTAAGGTTTGGTTGTTTTTTTGTGTGTGGTGTTCTGTGTTTTTTTAATACACTGAAGAACAAACCATAGCCTTGTCTGTAGTGATTTCACAAGTATATGTGCAAAATAAGTGGTTTAGCTTGTGTCTAGAAACCAAATAGGCTTTATATACACTGTGTTTACCTTTTTGGAATGAGGAGAAAAGCAGCATCTTGAAAAGGCTCCCTAACTAGAAAATATACACCAGCATTGTCTGAGCTTTTATGAAGCCTATCACAAGTTGTAGGCTTTCTGTGTAACTAAGCTGTGCTTTGGATCACTGGCAAACAGTTTCTTATGTTGAACACTAGGTCTCTTCTGGATTTCTGGGAAGAGTTAATAAGTTGTCCAAGTTAGGCTATCAGATTGCTAAGACTCCTTGCTTAGTGAGCTAGTACTGTTTTATACGTTGAACTTTTGACTTTGGCATCAGCTTTCTTGCAGTTTGTTGTTTTGAAGAAAATTATCATTTTACTATGGTAGTTCTCTGCTGGGAACTACATGAATCATGTGGTTATCAGTAGTATTTTATTTTGATAGCTAGAAAGGAAGACCTTGGCTATGTTTTCTAGCCTGATGGATACCACAGGGGAAAAATTCTCCTTGAGAATAAGACTTTGTAGCACAAAGTGAGTAACTGGTAAGACATATCCCAAAATTAAAATACTAGCTTTGCAATACAAGTTTTGCTGGTGTAACTCAGAAGATAGGTATCTAGAAAAAAATCTCAGAGCTGATAATTTTAATTGTTGAATTAGGGAAATAGCTGACTGAAACCAAACAAGAGGATTCCTCTCTGGGTGGGTCCCCTTTCAGGATGAGCACAGTTCACAGGGGAAAGAGGAACTCAGAGCAAAATGTTTGAGCCTTCTTCTAGCCCACTGGACATTGTGGTTCCATGGACCACAGATGCCTCCAACTCTGAATGCTATTAATAGTTTTTAAAAAAAAAAAAAGGCAGATGTGGATGAGATTTAGTTTGGTACTCCACTTAGTATTTCAGATATTTGTGCCCAGCACCAACACAAGTATGATCACACAAGTACAAGGAAGAAAATACAGCAGAAACTGCGTTAAACAGGCAGACTGCAGCTGAATTTACATAGCTGGCTTTTGGCCTGGCTACAGCTGTTCCCTGAAGTTTTTTTTCCTTGATTCTGGCCCAGTCAGATATAAAGGTTCATAGCACTGTAGGATATTGGGACTTGTATTACAGCTTGAGTTATAAGCAGTCTTTAGCATAAAAAATGCTTGGTGCTAATGGATATTACAAAGAAAGAAGTACAAACCTTGGATGGACTTCGCAGAGCAAATGTGAAGTTCTGAACATAGGAAGATGGTGAACTGAGCATATTCATGTCTTTGAGAGTATCTATTTCCTAACACTCACATTTCCTTTATAGCTAGTTCTCTCTGAAACCCAGTGTGCAGAAACAAATACTTACATTTTAGAGAAATGTCTGAGTGGCTTCACCATGTTCCAAGAGTGTAATACAGCTACAGTGAATGAGGCCATGCATTTGCAAGTGATTTCAAGCAGTTCCATGTCCAGAGCAGCTGAATGAATGTGTGTTCCAGGTTTGTATACTGAGTTGGGGGAGAAAGTAGATGCTTCATCATCATCAGGCATATCTAATGAAGATAAATAGCTAAAGTAGTCTTCACTTCTCCTGTTGAATGAAGCTGGAAAGTTTGCTTCACTGGACATAGATGGAAACTTGACTTTGGAGTGATGAGGGCATTGCTTGCAGTTCCGGTACTTGCTCACAGGACTGCTTCTCTGTAGTGCTAGATGAGGTAAATAAGCAGCACGAAACTTTGTGAGAGGGAGGCAAACCTAAAACGAAATGCAGCCTACACTGCTCTACAAAACTGAACCTAGCTGCTTCCTCCAGCAAGATGTGCAAGTTTGCAAGACAGCAGCTTTGCAAAAAGTGTTTAAGTCCAGAAACTAGATTTACCTGCACATCTGTTAAGTGCAAGTAAACAAATGGTTATTTTTCAGTTTAAGAGGGAGCAAAAAAAATCTTTTGGTAAAGGTTCTGTAGGATTTTTCTAAGTGAAAGCAAATGGGGGGTTTAAAGCATTTAAAAAAAAAAAAAGAAGTTTAACTGTATCCTATGCATATATGTTCTTTTGGGTGTACTTGTGTACTTGTAGTGCTTCTGGCTTATAAGAATGTTTTTTCTTCTCCTATTTTATTGATGGGTGTAATTTGGCAGCCAAATACACTGTTTATCTCTTCCACTCTTTTGTAGGTTGCTAATAATTAAACTGCTGAATGAGAACTTGAAAAGTTTAACTGCTTTGTTTAACCAAGTGCGCATAATTCCCTTAGTAGGAGTGGTTCTCTGTGTGCTTTTTGTACAAAGCAGGTTCATCTCCCCTGAAGTCTCTTGGTGAAGAAATGACAGAGCTACGTTATAGCATGCTTAAAACTACTTGAATACTGTTGAAACAAGAAATATTAATATTGTGCTGGAAACAGGACTTACAGCACATGTAAGTGTGCTAGATCAAGTCTAGTTCTTGAAGCAAGGAGTAGGAAGTATGCAGATTTGAAGCTTGCGTCTTCTATTAAGTGATGCTTCAGTTACCTGATTGTTCTAGGTCAAGATTTGTCTGATACAGTTGCTAATTCAAGCTGACTATGATTTGCTTGGACTAATCTTGCATCTGAGATGGAAAAAAGATGCTTAGCAGTGATAGGCAGAACTGGTGGGTCATATTTCAGTGGAATGATAAAGCGAACGTGTTCTCCTGTGCTCTGCTCCTTGTAGGAAATTATTAACTTGCTGTGTTTGCTTCACTTGTTCAGTCTGTTTCGCTATGGGTTTGTGCGGTGTTTTTTTAACAGGTATCCTTGAACTGCCTCGTTGTAGAATAAAAGTGCAGGTGCTGGACAAGAGAAGTGATGCCCACCCTGGCCCAGGGAGCCTAATCAAGGAGTTCAGAGGCCAGGTGCCCATGTCCTGTGGAAGGGAGGCAAATGAGGATGAGTTCCTGCTGAAGGCACCCTGTCTGTCAGTGGGTGGGCTGAGACACAAGCTGGGTACTGTGTGGCTTTTTATGAGTTAGCACTTCCTGTACCTTCACGCTTGTGCTTAACTTCAGAAAACCATGTGCTCTTCAGCCTGGTGCCAGCTGGCTTTGAAGAGAGATGGCCCAAAGAATTTGTACAGGCTTATCTTCAAAGCTTAGGGGAGAAGGGGTCTGCTGAGTTCTTGGTGCAGTGTCTTGTTTGTGCTGGTGACCAACACCTTGTCTCTGGCTCTGTTCCAGTTGGGGTTTTGCCAGCTGCTGTGGTACCAGCCAAAGATACGCTGGTCCTTGATGGTGATGGGCATTATCTGTAGGGTGCTCTGTGATTGCCAAGGGCCTTGGCAGGGCATTAGTTTGAGCCATGTGGCAGGAGAGGGAGCAAATGGGGCCATGGCCCTTCCACAGAGCTTTTTGACTTAGAGAAAAGGTATGCTTTGGTTTGCAGAACATCTTCTTTACTGCACATCAAGGGAGATACTGAATCAGATGGTGTTCATACAAGCTCTGCATGACTTGAAAATATCTTCTGAAATATATAAGCACATAAATGACCATTAAGAACCCGTGCCAGTGATTGATTTTAGTGTTAAGTCACTGTGACATAAGTTCGTATGAGTATTCACTAGTGATAAACCCTTACCTGAGGGAATTACGTCAGTTCGGTTATCACTTATTGCCCAAGTTAAGGGTCAGCCTGGTATAAATTCTTCAGAGGCTGTATTCAAGGAGCACCTTAGAGCTCTGATTCACAACTGCTGGCAAACAACTGCCAGCCTCTGAGGACATGCTGCCTCAAGGTGTGGTATCTTCCCTCCCACCCACCTTCTAAAGCTGCCAGAAACTACAATCCTCATCCCTTGTTCTTGATATCAGGCTAAGGAGTCCGTGGCTCCAGCTGAAGTGGGTAATGAAGGATATGGTCTTCACCTGTGGACTCTGATCAGCTTCTTTCAAACAGCAGTAAAAACTTTGTTGTATCTAGCAAGGCATTTAAAGCAATTCTTAACAGACTTCAAAGTCTGAAAGGAAATACGTAGTCATACATGCTGTTCCTTCTTTACCAGCTGTTCATCCTGAAAGTTAAGGTTATCCTCTTGTATTTTTGCTTGATTTGTAAGGTTGTTCATTTCGTACACCAGTTATGTTTTGTAGGATTTGAGCTTCACAACTTCCAGGATCACAGCACAGATTGATCCAGGGGCAGCTGGAATAGCAAATACACAAATGCTCTACAGAAAAGTGCTACGTTAAGGCAAACTCTTTCAGAGAGTTGTAACGTTGAACTATAGGCCACCAAATGCTTTACTGTGCTATTAAAGGAGTGATTCTAAGGTGATTTTGGGAATCACAGATAAGTACAGAGGATACTTGTCTCTCTAGTCAAGTTGAAGTGATTAGAAACGAGGTGAAAATCTTGAAAGCTAAACATGGACACAGTTCACTTTGCCAAAACCACAATCCTGTATCTAGGATTCTCTTTTATAAGAGAAGTTGCTCCTTGAAGCTGATGGTAATTACACTGGAATCCCAGCTGCCACCTTTCTGCAAACTGTTGGAACTGAAGTTTAAGCAGCACGAATTTGCTGAGGTGCCTTCAGTTGCTCACTATCAGGCTGCTGCGGGCATCACCTCTCACCAACGCTCACATGATGGTATGGAGACCTAATCTGTCATGAAGCTAATCCCTCCTTGTGGAGTTGATTTCCTTTGCTAGATTTGCAGCCTCTTCAGGCCTCTCAGGGGCTGGCTGCAGCTCTCACAGCTGCATCTTCTGGCCCGAGGTAAAGGGTCTTTGTAGCCAGGTGGAACTGTGGCAGTTGGAATTTAAATGTGTTTAAATTGTTCTGGAACTGCACTCTGAAACTGTGGTTTTGTGTGTGATTTCAGTCAGCTTTGCTGGTGGAAGAAGAAATTTCACTCCTTTTACAGTATTATTTTTGGCTGGATTTGGTCTCTGGTCTGCCTCACAGCGTGAATCTGCAGGCTGGTCTGCCAACATGATGTAGTAGCTGGAGCAAGGATGAGCACAAGCATCTGGGGCAACAGCATGTTGAGCTGATTTAAGTTGTGTTGCTGCTGCACATCGAGATCTGGAAAGCATGTGTGTAGTGGGGCAGCAAAATATACAGGCGGCACTCAAATGTGGACTGGAGCACATGGGCAGGAGCAGCAGTATGTCCCTGCTCTCACTCCAGGTGCCTCTGCAGTGCTGCTACTGCCACTCTGGTCCCCTGTGTTCCACAGCTGAGGCTACTCTTAGCTCTTCTGCTGCCGAGGAAGTTTTGCATTACATAAATGCTTTTGAGGGAATTTTGAGTCTAGTTTTGTAGTTTCTTGAATTGTGAAAATCAGTGAAGACATGGCAGTGTTTGCCAGGCAATGATACATTGATAAGAAAATTGTAAGAAATAGCCTAAACACTAGACTACTCAGATGAGAAAGATAAATGCTTTGTGTTTGTTATTTAAAATTAAAGATGCTTTTCCTAACCTTTTCTGCTGGTAAAACTATTCTCAACTTGCAGGGCCTTGAAACTGCAGGGATGAGATATGGCTTGCAGTAGTCCTGCTTATTTGTGTGATTTTTAGAGTTTTAATCTGATGTACCAAACCAATAGCTGGCTGTTATCTCTTCAGTGGTAAATTAAGCCTTAAATTCCACATTGTGTCAAAGTATAGCAAAATAAATAATGCACTGAAATACCAGGGTAGATATGTGGTGTTGTAACTGAACAGAAACACAAAGGAATTCTGGGGAGAGCAGAGATTGTTTAGGTGAATCTGGGACAGAGCTTTTACCAAGGAGAAATGAACAGCTGTTCTTACAAAACCAGGCACACTGAAAATACAATTTCACTACATCTGAGCTCAGATGTTGCTTTGAACAATGTTTCTTAGACCAAAGCAGAGCATAGATTCTTCTTTTCCCTCAATTTAGTGGATGCTGGTAGATGAACTGGGCTCGGTTTGACATTTGAATATTCATGGCAGCTGTCTACTGAATGTGAGTAGGCAGCTTACCTGCTAGGATTGGCCGTGACTGCCTGCTGTCTTGAATCTGTCACCTGTGATTAGGATAATGATGCTGAACAAAGAGTTAGAATACTTCAGAAAATGCACAGCTTTTATTGTATGTAGAACAAACTGCTTGCTTGTGCACTAATTTCTATCTTCATACAGATCATGAGAAGTAAGACCACATGGTTTTGCTGGAGAATTCACCAATGTGGCTTTTTTTAGAACAAAATGAATCAAATTTCTTAGTATTGTGAGAGGCAATAGGCAAAATGAGGGGTGGTGTTTCCTGTAACACCGAACCATGGCAATAACAAAGTAGCTTCCCCCCCCCCTTTTTTCTCCACACTTAAAATTCAGTAGCTCCATAAAGACTTAGAATAAAAGCAGAAGTACATTTCTGTAACATTTGTCTGTATTCTTTTTTTCCAAAGACTGTGATGGTAGAGTATTGTCTGGTCCACTGCTGCTGTGTTTGCACAAGCAGTCCATTGACAGGCTTATATGACTCCCCAGAAGAGTGGAGAAATGAGCTGTTTTGGACTCCTGTGCCATTAGTAGAATTGGTCTGCACTAACTTCTTGAACACATTTGAGGTGCAAGTTTATATCAAATCAAGTTAATTTAATTTAAATTTTTCAAACACAAAGCTTAATTTCGTTAAGTTTATTCATGTTGCTTGTGCAGTGGTTGGTGTAAAGAGAACTAAAAGGTAGTTACACTTCCTCTATTTCATAGAATCATAGAATGGTAATGTTGGAAGGGACCTCAAGGATCATCTAGTTCCAACCCCCTGCCAAAGGCAGGGACATCTCCCACTAGTACAAGTTACTCAAGGCCTCGTCCAACCTGGCCTTGAACACCTCCAGGGAGGGAGCATCCACAACCTCCCTGGGCAACCTGTTCCAGTGCCTCACCACCCTCACTGGAAAGAACTTCCTCCTAACATCTAGTCCAAATCTTCCCTCTACCAGTTTAAACCCATTGGCCCTTGTCCTGTCGTTGCAAGACCTTGTAAATAGTCCCTCCCCAAGAAATATGAAGACCTTGTAAATAGTTCCTCCCCAATAGCAATATGAAGACCATTTCAATGGTCTTCATATTGCTATTTCAAGCAGAATATTTGTTTGGAGATGCTTACACAATGCTTTTGATATGCTCCTGATACTTTACCCATGGTTGATATTTAGCTTTGTTGCTGCTGTTTTTTCATTAGTGGAAATGGATTCAAGATGGCTAGGAGGCTGTCCTGTGCTGAGTATTTGCTGTATTAATAAAAACTACTTTTTGGAGTAGACCCTGGAGCAGGTACAAACAACGTATCTGAAAAGTTAAGTTCTTCAAATTAAGATTGACAAAGTTCTGTGTCAGTTAAGAGGAAATAATAATTTAGTAGTACTAATGAAGTCATCTTTAAAGTTGAGTGTATGATTTGTATGAAAACTTTAGTGCGCCTCTCTGACTTTTCATTCTCATTGTCAGGAGGAACATCTGGGTGACTCCATATCTGATGATATTGCAGTGATATGTACAATAGTAGATATGTAATTTTGAGTGTCTATTTAGGTACTAAATTTATTGATCAGAAGATTGGGGCTTTGTCTGCTCTTTACAAACCTTGCTCAAAAGTCTGTGGTTAGAGACTCAAATGTTTTGTGTTTCCATTCTCTCATGTGTAGAGAAAACCTCTGTTTTAGAATACTCCTGGTGTATTACACAATGTATGTGTATAAATGAGAAACACAGGCAAGAGCTGTCCAAAAGCGGTTTGAACAATGGCTCTACAAGGAACACCTGTCTGTCTGTTAAGTGACCTAGCAGCAACCATTGGGAGGTTAGCCCAGAGTCAATAGTGCCAGTTCCCACTGAAAATACTTGCCTACTGTGGAATAGAGGCAGCTAAGCAGGCTCCATGTGATAACTGAAGTCGTTGCTAACGTGCAATTGCCTCTGAACTGGTTACCTGCATAGATAATTTGTCATCTTCCTGCAAGAATGCCTTCTCATCCATAAAGCAGGAGCAAAGAAGGTGCATCTATCTCCTGTGGCTCTCTGCACCTGCACAGTTGGCCAGGCCAAGAGGTTTTAGGGTTAGATTCTAGCTTGTGAACCCGATACTGTTCCTCCATCCCTATTTTTTTAAAATTTTTTTTTGTTGGTTCCTGCTTGTACTGGGTCATCTCAGATGCAGAAAAAAATTGAGTGGTTTCAGAAGTTAAAGTGGGTGCGGATAAGGGCCACAGAAGGCTGGAGCATCTGCCCCGTGGGAACAGGTAGAGAAAAGAAGGCTCCAGAGACATGTTATAGCAGCCTTCCAGTACTTGAAGGGGGCCTACAGGAAAGCTGGGGAGGGATGTTTTACAAGGGCTTGTAGTGATAGTATGAGGGGAAATAGCTTTCATCTGGAAAATTTGGAAAGAAATCCTTTACTGTGAGTGTGATGAAACAATGGAACAGGCTGTCCAGGGAAGTTGTGGATGCCCTCTCTGTGGAAGTGCTCAGGGCCAGATTGGATGAGACCTTGAGCAACCTGGTCAGTGGAAGGTGTCCCTGCCAGTGACAGGGGGTTTGAAGTGAAAAGATCCCTTCCAAATAATTTTAGGATTCTATGACTGCAATATAAACAAACAAAAAAACATTCTGCCTGTAAATGAGTTGTAATTCCAAACTTTAAATTTATTGACTGTAATTATTGAGAAAGTAAGAGCATGGCAGTCAGCAGGAAATGAATTCTCAAAGTGTAGAGCTGCAAACCCCATGGAATTGTATATTATTCTTTTTTATTCATATATTTGTGTTTGTATCTGAAAGCAAAAAATGTGCTGCAATATTTTAGGTATTTTCTGGAGTTCTTTTCAGAATATGGTGAGAGAAGCAGATTATCTCTTCAGAACTTGGTAGAACGACTTTGTCTGGGGAAGGTGCAGGAAATATGAATCATCAAAGGCAGAATTGAAACCGGATGTCAGGGCTGAGAGTTTCTACACTGAAGTCTTTGTCGTGGCGATTTCAAATTTACTCAATGCCTAAATAGTGCCTTTGGTTCTGGTTTTTCCTGGACAGGTGATTCAGTCCTCCTAAGTCTTATAGTTCAGACTCTGATACTTATGTAGCTCTGGCCTGAGTTACATGTGGCACTCAACATAGCTTTCTCTAGTCACCTAGTCTTTCATATTCTTCCTTGCCATTTTCCTTTTCTGTTCTTTAAGCCACATTTTTACACATTTCTACCAGTTGGTATCTGTATGGTGTTTGTTGGGAAACTTTTTGATGTCAGCCTCTCAATAATCCAAATATTGAATCTGTTTGGTAACCATTCCCTCCTACCAAACAGATTATTGTGCTGGACTTTTTTCAGGTGTAAGAGGCTCTTCCCCTCCCTTCTCTCGCTTCCTTAGTCCCTGTTCTCATCTTCCTCCTACCTCATAGCCAAGCCTACCTCATAGCCAAGAGTAGCTAAGAGTACCTAACCATCCTCCATGCAGCAGATGATTTGTACAAGTGTTATCTATAATTCACTGTTCTGGTCTCAGGTTAATGCAGATGAGCTTTCTGGCACTTTTAAGATTGAAAGGAGAATCTGGCAAGGTTCTGATTTAGTCATAAATTCTGTACAGCATTTGAGGGGTATTATCTGTATTCATTATTTCTAAATGGCCACCAATCTTTTGAATTTCTAAAACAGAATAATGGCAGTGAGCAAAAACCTTAGTGTTATGCTTTTCTTTGTGCACTTAAACTAGTGTGCCTTTGGTCAAGCTTCAGTAGCTCTTATCAAATATGCTTAGCTCTTGCAGTGCTTTGCGCCCCTTTTTTCTTCAGAGTAAGCTTTGTTACTTTATTCTTGCCCTGCATGTTGACTAAGATGTCTCAAACTATTTAGGGTGATCTTAGCTGCTGTTTGTGTAGCAGATCATCTAAACTGGCAGTTGTACGAGTGTGATAGAGCTGTGGGTAAACATCGACATGTGTGAGCAGATGACGGGTGTGGACAAACCTGAATTTGGGTTTCCTGTTGCCACTGTGGTGAGTTGGGTCTGTACCCTGCCATTACCTGTGGTCTCTAGCCCCTCTTTCCTGTTCTCCCACTCCTGTGCTGGCTTTCTTCCCTATACTTGATCCTCAAATGGTTATGGGTGGGGTTGTGGCCACAGCTGATGGTGAGGTGATTACATATAATAAAAGTTGCCTTTGAGATTCAACAGAAGGCTGCAGGCATGTCTCCTGTTGCTGTTAACTTGTGCCTCTTCCAGCTCCTTGAGTGGAGGTGAATGTGATTTAGATGAGCTTTTCACCCTTTTTGACTAATAGTCAAAGTATTTTGCCCTCAGAAGTCACTTCTCTTATGCAGGTATGCACATATATTTGGTATATATCAGTATACCTGCAATTCTTTTCACAGAAAAATGAAACATAAAATTCCTAACGCTAGAACTAAACTTGGCATTTGTAGGCTTTCTTCAGACTAAGCCAATTTACAGGATTGATATTGAGGTGTGATGTAGATATTAATATTTTTCTACATCTTCAATAGTTGAGTGGTGTGTTTTACAAGCCTGACAACGTTAAACCATCCTTTTCATTATTTCATTTACATACCGCTTGTGTTAAGTCGAACTGAGGTCACAGTAGGTAAAATATAAGGAAATGGAATCCATATGGTAAAATTTCGGTTCTTTTATTGAGGATTGTGAACATGCATAGTTAGTAAAAAGCAAACAGGTCAAAGTGATTCCAGTGAAATGAATAGAGCAAATGGCAAATGTGTCAAAACACCAAATTCATATCACAAGTACTTTATTTAAGAAATCAGTTAATATATAAGACTGACAAAGGCACCTTTCACACTTTACTGTTTCCTCCTGCATTAACCTCTGGAGAAGGAAAGCCGTTGGAAATTCCTACTGGAATGTGCAATATTATTCTGAATGCCTCAAGTGATGTGCTAGTCTGACCAACTAGTCTTTTAAAAAGAAAAACTGCATTTCTTAAAGCCCACATAAAAATTTTCATTCCTGCTCTAAGCATGTGGAAACTAAGCAGATCTACTGACCAAGCTGACTACTTAGCGGCGTAGCCTTTTCCTGCTGCCTTCAGGCTTGGCTGTCTTAATGGCTTTTTGACTAGGCAGTTGAGATAGAATGATCTGTAAGGGAAAGAAAACTCCTACTAATCGGTACCCATTGCCTCTTCAGGGTTCAGCAATATGAGTGCTTCCTTAGGTTTGCAACCTTTTCGGGAATAGAAACTGAGGGTTTGTTAATAGATGTTAAGGTTAACTAGTAGTTCTTAGAAAGGAAGTAGAGTTTTAAAGGTGTCCTTGGAGCACCTTTAAAACCTGTTGTGCCCCGAGGTGACCAGCTAGCAAAATATTCAAAGATAAACAGTTAGAATTCTGTTAAAGAGTTACACAAAATATTTCTGGATACACTGAGACTGGCAGTTAAATGTAGGCGGAAGTGGTTGAGCAATAGGATGAGAAATTTCACTTCATATTTGTAATTGTAGATGGCAACACTTGAAGCTAACAGAAATTGTTTAGAGATGGATTTTCTTATACTTCAAATCCATTGTTCTATCTATTTGGTCTTCTAAACATACAGAATAATTATATTAATCTTAAAATGAAATTAACCTTTTTTTTTTGCACAAGGTTGAAGGACCCTTCTAGAAAAGAGATGACCATGCTCTGATATCATTATACAGTAAGATAATGTCAGAACTAACTAATGTCTTTTAGTGTACTGCCTCTCAAAGTCTTACCTGATAGTATTGTAGAAAGTCTGATTTTTAAAAGTAGAGGATGTATATACCTACAAGGAGAAAAGCATTTGTTGAAATTTTCAGTCTGAATATGGTTACTTGCTTAATGCCAAAGTTATCTTGTGTGTGGTTAAATGAGACATTTTATAAACATCACATAAGTATCTTGAGTTGTGTCTCAGTTGTTTAGCCTTCTAGCATTGGCTTTTGACAAACTGAAATCAAGAGTCTTGTTGCTTGACTCCAGAAGCATAGACTGTGGTTGCTGTTGCATCACCATCTCCATGGTATAGTAATCTCAAGGTCCATGTATTGTAAAATTGCTGTCTCTGTAAATAAATGTGGTTAGACTCGAGGTAACAGATATGTTAGACTGAAATAAGACCTTTTCCAAGGGAATTGGAGGAGGAGTCATCAAAGTAAATACACGGTAATGAGGCTCTATGAGGATGCTCATGGGAAAGACTGGTTAAGCAAACACTTTTAATTTTACATCAGGATGTGTTGTTACTGGACTTCCGTTACCAGTGCTCCCATGCTTATAGTGTTTGTTTTCCCTGCTTGTGCGGTGTCTGGTAGTGAAATCTAGTCTAGAACAGTGGTCCTGTAGATTGTGTGATGCACAATCTGTGAGAGCAGATACTGTCTGCTGACCAGAAAATGTGTATGTGTTTCTGTAAGAAAATTGAGCCTGCATTCTTCACACGATGTAACAGCTAGATTGGGAGAGGGATACCCGCTTAAGGAAGGGGGAGAGTGGGTAAAGTTGGACAGATTTGAAAAATGGCATATTGAATATTCTCATAATTTAATAAAATACGTTAGTCTCCTATCTCAAGTCTACCTGCCCTCCAAATTCACAGCTGTGGTGTTTTTTAATGTCTGCATCTGTCCAGAACCTGTTCTTGGAGCAAATGTTCAGGGAATGAATCCAATTCCCTTAGCTGGAGCCACAGAAAGGCTCATCTCCCTTGTTTTGAGGGAAGTGTGGTAGCTGCTCATGACTGCTTTTTGACAGAGGAAGACTTTGTGCATAACAATAGATCTGTAGGTATTGAATACATTAATAACAGAATACCTGGAATATGTTTGGTGCTGAAAAGCCATTTTTTCTTAGTAGCTTGCTGAATGCTCTCTCTTCTGAGAGATGGAATACTTTCTTATGTGTATTCAATAAATTATTGCATTAGATGTGTGAGTTGTTATTGGAAGTAGAGGCTTGAAGAAACTCCTTTCACCTCTGCAGCTTTGAGCAATGTTTCTCTGATAACTGTACATGTAATCCTGTCCATGTATTTTCCAGCTGCCTGGCAGTGCTGTCAGTTCCTGCCTCACTGCAGTGAGAGCAGCTCAGGTAACAGTGAACCTGATTCATAGCATTGCCAGCTTGGACATGCTCCAGTTACTAGTCAATACCTGTAACAAGACCTGAACTGCCAGCCTGCAAGTGACTGTGGAGCTGAAGTGCCCTAGGCTGGGATGCAGGGCACCTGAAAATAACCATTTCACTAAGAACAAAAAGATGGCACTGAATTTATTGGTCTTTTTCACCCTAAGACAAAATAGTTACATGATCTCATATAACCAAAGATTTTAACTAAACTTGACCATCTAAAATGCAACTAGATTTTTCCTGACTGACAGCAGCGAAGTGTGATGGCAAATGCTTCACATTCAGAGCTCTTCCTCATGGTACATAAAAATGAGTTGTTGCCTGGAGCCTGTAGCACTGGGCTGAGCTTTCACTGAGGCTGGCTATGGCAAGCCAAGTGTCACTCAGAACGTTTTATGCAAGAGGGAATGGGCTTTTGTTTTTCTGTTTTCAACTGCTGCAACATGGCTCTGTTAAACACTTTCCACCGTTCTGATGCTGAGAATGTGTGGATGGGCTTGGGTGGAAGAGGCAGGATAGTGAGTGGGGTGGATAGGTAACATTTGCCAAATTTCTCACCAGTGGACTGGAGCACTGCCTTGCCTCCTTTATAGCTAGGATGGCACACAGCTGGAACTGCTGGCTGTGGTTTAACTGATGTTTAATTCAAATACTCTGGAAAAACTTCCACCATTTTACAGTATTCACTCATGTATGTCTTTTCTCCCTCAATCTTAACTTTACAAATTCTTTTCTGTCACCATAAGAGGATTTTGTTCTCTGTTCTGTGTATTGAGCTTCCTTGTTGTAGTGCCAAGAAAGTCCTCCTCCTTCTTCCTTATGTCTCACTTTCCATGAGAAATGTTTGTGGTGGCAGGAAATTGAAGGGGATTTACCCTGGGAGAGAAAACCTGTTTCTTTCTTTGCCTTCTCCAGTATAAGAAGTCTTGGTTTGTGGTAAATATCTTATTAAAGGGTCTACCTGCTAGAAGCAGTCACTTTTTGGACTATTGCAGGTAGTCATATGTCTGAATGCAAAGGAATGGTGAGGAAACTTTAAAAGCAGCTGTACATTTTGGGGATGTTTTGTTTTCAGACTCAGTTTAAGGTAACAAAAATTGTCTGTTTGGGGAATTGTAACCCCTGAATAACTTAGAATTATCCCTTGTGAAGAGTTGCATAAATTTGCATTCAGAAATTAAAGCAAACATTATTTTTCCTTGCATGCTTTTTGCTGATGCATTATGGAAGCTTCAAGTTTAACTTCACTTAAACATACAATCCATGGATCTATGGGCTCATTTGAAAACTGTTGCAAATTAAACTTGCAAAACATTTTATTTAAAGTCATCTCGAGTATAAATACTCTAACAGGAGAGATCTGGTAGGCTCACTGTTGGTGTGGATTACCTCTGTGTCCTTAGGACCTCCAAAATGCTTGTTATGGTTGTGATAAGAGGGTTAACCCTGAACTTGAGCAACATTTACACAGCCAGGACTTGTTCTTAAAATGCTTGTCTAAGCAAAGTCTATCTTAAGTCAACCTTTGACTCTCCTTCCAGACACTGTTAGTAAGGTCGAAGCTTCATTGGCTCTTCTGTACCTCTGATATTGCAGCTTTGGAAGTGGTGGTCCTATTTCTGAAAACTTACTCAAATTCAGAAGGTTAAAATATTTTAATGTTACTACTTAATGCTAAGTCATATTCACTGTATTCTGCTTGTGCCATGTTGACTCTAGGCTCATGGAGCACCTTGGTTTACACCTGACAGGCCTCCAAAATGTTGCAAACAACTGGAGGAGTCCTTCTGGATCGGAATGGATCAAAAAGTTTTCATAGTTCATAACCAAACAGCCTTTGCTCCTAACCTTCTGTCATGATTGCACTTTGACCCCTTCTGTGATGGCGGTGCACAGGATAAATCCTGTTTCTAAGATGAGAGCAGACATAAGTGTAATATGTCAGCTGGTGGAAGATGCTCAAGTGGAAGAATGATCTAAGAACACTCACTGGTAAACAGATTTGGTTTTGTGACAAATAGGGTGAATGAAAACATGTAGGAAGTTGCTAGTAGAATGTGAGTTTATTTCCATTTGATTAAAAATGGTAAGAATTTAATTTGATAATCTTTGTATCATACTGAGTGCCAGAATAAGTATGTTCTTGGTTTATTTCTTTCAAAATTAGGTGTGGCAGTTTAGGATTTTGTACTGCTTGCTATTTCATGCAGTGTCTCACACACACTCTTTAGTGTTTTTTATGGAGTATCTATAATGAGGTAACTGGGTGTCTTAACATACTTTGTATGCATTGACTTCTAGCTAACAGGATGGCAACACCTAAAATTAATTGAAATGAAGAGCTTTCTGGTTAACCACACTGACCTTTCTATTAGTTCTTGTCAATAGTCCAGACATACTCCTTCTTTGAGGAAATATTTTGTTTTCCTCTTAATTCCAAATCAAAATTCACAAACCCAATTGAATTGTATGTTGTTATATTAGACACCTTTTTTCCCTGTGTAGTTTCTATGTAGCGTGCACATATCTTGTTCCATGACATTCGAATTTTTCAGGTGTAACATTTTGTCTGCCTGGATCCTGCTTGACCTTACTAGTGAGCTGGAGGTCTTCAGGTGAAACTCGGCCCTGCTTACTCTGCCTTGTAATATTCTTCATCGCAGCACTTGAGGTTACCGATACAACAGAAATATGTTCATTCTTTCATCTGTCTTCCCAGTCTTCCAACTAATGCCTGTCCTGTTAGGTGGAAAGACTGAAGTTTCTGCCTTCAAATCGAGCTTGTGTGTCTTGAACTTGATGTGGCTGGGTTGATGGATGGCTTCATAGGGTGTTTGAAGCTCTGGAAAATTACATGCAGGGTTTTAGTCAAAGACTGAAGCCTTTGCCAGACTATTAAAGTGGATTAAACTTTAAGAGCCAAATCTTCAATGCAGTATCATCTGCAACTCATTCCTGAGGCTATTTCTGTCATTCAGGTTGTCATTGCTGTTTCTAAAATTGTCTGTAAGCACTTAATGTGATAGCACTATTGCTTTGAAGCCATATGTGTTGTGGGGTAAAGAGTGTAATCAGTCTTATCAGAAGCTGATGTTGCAAGAGACTCCTCCCAGCATAAGCACTGTAGGTGCTGGCACTCCCTGTGCTTTGCCTTTTCTGTCCTCAGATATTCAGCCTATAAGGAGCCACTTTGGCCCTGTTAGGAAAGAAACTGGATTGCCTACCTGTGAGCTGCTAACACGGTATCTCTTCCAGAAAGGGTCTATATTTGCCAGTGTCTACAAGTTCTTGCCTTTTTTCCTTTTCCCTCATTATTGGAGATTTCCCTAGACGGATCAGCTATTACAATCCTGTGATGTCTGTCATTGCATTCACCCATACTCTGAATCTTCACAAATCATTTCAGTGAGGCATTTGAGATTGGCTAGAGCTGCTCAGGCTGCCTTGTCTTTGGTTGAGGATAGGAGAGACCTGTAGATATAAGATCAGACTGTAAAGCATTATTGTAGCTTACACTGATACCTATTGAAAGGATTGTGTGGTTTTCTTCTACTTTGAGACAAGGTGAGGTTGGTTTGGGGGTTTTTAAGAGTAGCAGAGCATGGGAGATGTATCATGGGGGGAGCCCTAATTGGAAGACTTCATAAGGCTTGGCCCAGTATTGGCTATCACACTTCGAGTGAAAGGGCCACACCCCGATAGGGTAGTCAGATGGGCTCCTCTGACAACATGTGTCTTCATCTATGGGGCCTTCATAGCTGAGGGAGGGCTATGATGTCTAGGCAATGGCCCTAGTGCTCGATGCCACAAGTAGTGAAATGATGAATTTTAATATAGTGGCTCATCAGTACCTTACCCTCACTCTAGAGTGGGGCAATGAATCCTCCACAGAAGACAAGCTGTGTCATGGAGTGGAAGCAGCCTGCCCAGAATATGCTGATGGTGGCATGGGCAAGAGAATTAGTACAACAGCTTCCATGACCAGCTTGCTGGGCTGAGTATTTCACCATCTGCACGTTTGCCTCCAGACCAGTGTTTTAGTTCATAGCAAGTGGTGACCTGATTACAGTATCTAAGAGCCTGCTTTTGAGTGAGTCACACTTACTTGCACTACCAGACTTAAAAGGAACTCATAGTGAGGCATCTGTTTTATCAGTGCATGAAACATGGGCAATTAGGAAGAGCCATCTTAAAAGCAAAGGAAGATGAGAGATATCAGTGCTTATGGTGATTAAAAATGAAACTGCAATGCTTAAAACAGCTATGTGATACATTAATAAATATCAGGTGGCATCAATCAAAAAATATACATTTGACTGAGTAGTATGATTTTGTGTCCTCAGTGAATTCATGTAGGTTCATTTCTGTGTTGTTTGGGTGTTGTTTTTGTTTTGGGGTTGTTTTTCATTTGGTCGTTTTGCTCTTGGCTTTGTGAGGTGTAGCCTTGCAGCTTTTTGTTTTGTTACAGTGCCTTTCGAGTTGCCAGTATCTGCTACAGAAGATGTGCCTCCTACACAAGACCGATGCATTGGAGAAATGCTGAAAACTTGCTCGTGGCATATGCAATCCCTGTGGCAGTCCAACAAAGTATCTCAAGCTGTATTCGAGGAGAAGGATGTGCTTTTTAAAAAAAAGAAAAAAATTAGCAAGGATGTGTCTTGGTGTTCTCGGTTAACTGCCTTGCGGGCTGCCACAGAAAGCAGTTGAGGCCCAACCCTGTGTTTCCGTGCACACTTTTGTGCCTGTGTCAGCGTGGCCACAGATGCACAGAAGCTCAG